>MU389028.1:0-35890 GCA_022578795.1 Xylariaceae sp. FL0255 | reverse complement strand
TATATATTATATTAAAATAAAACTATAAATTAATATATAATTTTTTATTTATTATTATTTTAAAACTAAATATATTTAAATTATATTATATATAATATTATAATAAATATTAGCATTTTTTTTATATAAAGTTTTAAATTTTTTTTATTATTTTAGCATTATAATAATATAATTATTAAATATCTAATTATTTTAATTTTATTACTATTATATATATAAAAATAAGTTATTATTTTTATTTAAAATTAAAAAAAGCTTATTTTTAAAAAAATATATAAACTAATACTATAATAATATTTATTTTAATAATTATCATTTTTTTAAATAATACTTTTTTTAGTTCGATAAATATAAATAAAAAGCTAAAATATACGTAAAAAACTAAAATATTATATATTTAAAATATATTTATTTATATAATTTATTAATAAAATAAATAAATTTAATTTAAATTTAATATTTTTTAAAAATTAAACGACGGCGTAAAATATATTATTAGTTTAAAAATTATAATTAAAATTAAATAATAGTATATTTATAAGTTTTTTAATAAATTTTAGCTACTATAAATTATTTAATTATAATCTATTTAATTAATTTAATAGTTATTTTATAATTATTTTTGTAGTTATTTAAAAGATAACTAGTAATAATTCGATATTTATTTAAAAAATATATAATTTTTTATCGGTAAATATTTTATTTAAAAAAATTGGGTAAAAATTTTTATTTATATTATCTATATTTTATTACTAACTATAATTATTTTATTTCGACAAAATATAATTTTTATCGAAATAGTATAATTTACAAAAGTTTAGTTAAAAATAAAAATTTTAAATTTTAAATTTTAATATCGACAATAATAACTATAATAATATAAAAAAAGCTTATTTTTTTTAAATATAAATTAATATTATTTAAAAGTTTTTTATTTTATAGTTTATAACTAATATTTAAAATATATTTACTATTTTTTTTAAAACTAGTTTAATATTAATATTATTATTATAAAATAAAATTTAAAATTTAAAATATTTAATAAATTATAAACAAATAATAAAATAGTTTTATTTTTAATTTTAACTAAGCTATACTATTTATAAATTATAAAATTAAAATAATTACTATATTTTATATTTTTTAAAATTATAAATTTAACTATTTAAATTATATTTAATTATATTATTATAATAATAATATAGTAAAAGAAATAAAAAAAATTTATAAAAATAGAAATTAAATAGTTATTTTCTTAATATAAATAATATATTATAAATATATTTTATTTCTATATAAAAACTATTTTTTTGCTATTATTTTTCTATTTTTATTAAAATTGATATAATTTATCTGCTTTTTTTTTATATTATAGTTTATTTTAAATTATATAAACTTTTAATTTAACTATTTATTACTAATTTTTTCTATCTAACTATTATAAAAATATTAATAGCTAGTTTTATATTATAGCAAATTTTTAATATTTAATATTTTACTATTTTTACTACTTTTATATAGATTTAAAAATATTTATATATATTTAAAAATAGCTATATATATTTATAAAACTTAAAAGCGTTTATATATACTAATTTTAAATTTTTAATATATAATAAAACAGGTTTTTCTTATATCGTTATAGTCGTAAAATAATACGATTTTTTTCTTAAAATTAAATAGTTATAGCAAAAATTTACCAAAAAAAAAAAATTTATATGTATAAAAATAAAATAATTATTTTATTTTTATATAAAAACTATTTTTTTACTATTACTTTTTTATTTTTATTAAAATAGATATAGTTTATTTATTTTTATTTTATATTATAGTTTATTTTAAGCTATATAAATCTATTCTTTTACTATTTGCAAATATTATATTTTTTTTTACTATTTGCAAATATATTTTTTTTAAAATTATAAAAAATAATAATTAAAACTAGAATATAATTAATTATAGATATATCGATAGCTAAGTTTATATTTGTTGTTTTTTTTTTTTTTTTTTTTACTTCTGACGCGCGCCCACATGGGCGGCAGCCCTACCAGGGGTGGATGTAGATTAGATAAGCTGATTAGATTAGATAAGATAGCAGCCGGGGCCCCACACATCTATATGGTGGGTGCCTCTGCGTGCAAGGCCCTGCCCCTACACTCTCTCTTACACATCATTAATATACATAATATCAGCATATGCACCTGCACCCCTTGGCACCGTGTTTTAACTTCTAAGCTTTTTATTTAGTTTATCTATTGCTATTTTAGTCGTTTTTTAATTTCTAGGTTTTTTATTAATTATATAACTTGCCTATTATATAATTTGCTAATTTTATTAAAATTAAAAGTTTAAAAAAAGCTTTATCGAGCTATAAAATAATTTATATTAATTTTTTTTTAATCGATGTTATTTTAAAGTTTATAAAATATAAAACATTTTAATAAATAGAAAATTTTAACTTAATATATTATTAATATTAAATAAAATTTATATAAAATAAAAATAGCTACTTTATTTTATATTTTTCGAAATTATAGAGTTAATTATTTAAAATATATTTAATTATATTATTATAATAGCGATATACTAAAAGAAATAAAAAAAATTTATAAAAATAGAAATTAAATAGTTATTTTATTAATATAAATAATATATTATAAATATATTCTATTTTTATATAGAAATTATTTTTTTGTTATTATTTTTTTATTTTTATTAAAATTGATATAGTTTATTTATTTTAATTTTATACTATATTTTTATATAAGTCTTTAATTTAATTATTTATTATTAATTTCTATTTTTTAACTAGCGTATAAAAGTTTATTTTAAAATAGTAATTTTATATTTTTTAACTTTAATATCAACGGTAATAATTATAATAATATAGGAAAGATTTATTTTATTATATATTAAAAAATTTAAATTAATATATATAAACATTTTTAAATATATTTAGCTATTTATAAGTTTATATAAAAGTAGTAAAAATAGCAAAATATTAAATATTAAAAATTATATATATTACGTATAGTAGGGAAAATTTTAAATATTAGCAAATTATTATAATATAAAATTAGCTTTTATATTTTTAAAATAATTAGATAAAAAAAATTAGTAATAAATAATTAAATTAAAGGTTTATATAATTTAAAAAAAATATATTATAAAATAAAAATAAATAAATTATATAAATTTTAATAAAAATAAAAAAATAATAGTAAAAAAAAAATTTTTATATAAAAATAAAATATATTTATAATATATTATATATATTAATAAAATAATTATTTAATTTTTATACGTATAAATTTTTTTATTTTTTTTATTATATTGCTATTATAATAATATAATAAAATATAATTTAAATAGTTAAATTTATAATTTTAAAAAATATAAAATATAGTAGCTAAATATATTTTTTAAAATTGCAAAAAATAATAATTAAATTTAAAAATATCCATAGCTAACTTTATATTATAGCAGTTTTCGAAATGATTTAAAACTGCGTTTAAAAACTTACATTTAAATTTTTTTAAATATAAATTAACGCTATTTAAAAACTTTTTATATTATTGTTATATTATTTATGTATATTTTTTTTAATAATATACCTACGATTATTAAATTTAATTTTTTAGTATATAATAAAATAAGCTTTTTTTATACTTTTATAATTATAAAATCACGCGGTTTTTTTTGCGATAATTTTTAATAAAATCCGTACTTTATACATTTTATAGCTATAGGTTTTATTTTTTTTATATTTTATTAGCTATTTAATATATTATTTAAAAGGTTTAAATTAATTATATATTTAGTAAAAAAAATTAAACCTAAATAAATTTATAATTTACGGTTATTTTAATTTATATTTTGCGATTATTCTAAATAATTCTAAATATTATAGTAGATTAAAATCTATAATTATTTAAACAGCTTCTAGGATTAATTTAAAAAAATTGGAAAAATAAAGAGAAGTAGTTCTTTAAAATAGCCTTTTTTTAACTTAAACTATTAGTCAAAGCGTTTTTTTTAACAAAAGACCTCGCCTAATAAATTAAAGCTATTTAATATTTTCCAGGTTTTAAAAACGATAAATAAATATAATATATTTTAAATTATAAAAAAACGACCCTATATATTTAAAATCGTAAATAAAAACTCGATATTTTATAATAATAGTATAGTTAAAAAAAAATTATAAAATTTATTTTAAATATTATTAGTTATAAAAAATAGCTTATATTTAATATTATAAATATATTAAATTTTAATATAATATTAAAAATATTTTAGTTATAAAAAAGTAATTTTTAAATAGGTTAAAAAACTAGCCGTTTTTATTAAAATATATTAAAAAAAAGTTTAATTTTTATAACGCTATAAAAACTAGTTATAAATAAAATTTAATAATATTTAATAATTATTTTAATAATATAAAATATTAAAGCGAAATAAAACGAGTAAATTATTATTTTCGAAAAATATAAAAAAATTTGCAATTTATTTAATAAAAAATATTAAATTATAATAAAATTATTGAAATATAATTAATAAAATTATTATATACTTTTTTTAAAAAAAAACAAAAATTTTGATTTTTTCCTATTTATAGTATAAATAAATAATAACTCGAAATATTTAAAAAATAAGTAATAAAAGAATTTAAAAATGGAAGAATTTAACGATTAATATTGCTAGTAAATATATTATTTTTTATTATATTTAAAAAACTTAGCAAAAACAGAAAATTTAAATAGAAAATTTGCTATAATTTTCGAAACTTAAATAGCAACATTATTAAAAATCGATATTTTTTACTATTTATTAAAAATAAAAAAAATAGATTATATAAAATATAATAGTTTATTATATTAAATTTATTTAATATATATAATTTAATATATATTGCTAAAAAAAAAATAGAAAATAGTATTTTATATTTGTTATAAATATTATAAATATTTACTAATATTATTTAAATTTATTAATATATTAGTAATATTTTAAGAAATAATTAATATAATATTACGAAAATATTTCAATTATTTTATAGTAATATATTTAAATAATATATTAGTATATTTTAAAATATTAAAAAAATATAAAAAAATACGTTAAACTAGTATTAAAAATACTATAAAACGTAAAACTATTAATAAATTCGGAAAAAAATAAGTTTTATAAATAATAAATAGATTTTTTAAAATTTATAATATTTTTAAAAAAAATTTATATTTAAAATTTTAAAATATTAGCAATTAAAAATTAGCTATTATTAAAAAATATTACTAAAATATAATTATTTATTAAATTTATGAACTATATATATATATTTATTAAAAATTTTAATAAAATAATAGTTTTATTAATAGATTTAATTAAAAAAAAAGTTTTATTTATTTAAATTAAATATAAATAAAAAACTTTTAATTAGATTTAAAAAACAATTCTTAGCAAATTAATATTAAAATTTTTCGATTTCGATAAAAAATTTAAAATAAAAGTCGATATTTATAATTTTGTTATTAAAAAATAGCTAGAATAATAAAACGAAAAAAACAAACTACGTTTAATAGCTTTTTTTTAAAAAAAAAACTATTAAAATTTTAATTTAATTATTAAATATATAATAAAAAATTAATAGCTATTATAAAAATTTTATATTAATAAAACTATAATATTAGTAAAAATTTATAATAATTATAAAAATTTTATTATTTTTATAATAATTAAAAAATTAAATAAACGATAAATTAAATAGGTAAAGTTTTTATTTTGGTTTAATTTTTAAATTATTTATATAATAAAAAAAAAAAAATATATAAATAAATATTTTTAATTATAAATTAAACTATAAATAAAAAATATTATTTTTAAATTAAATATTTTTAAGCTTTATTAAAAAAAATATTTTATAATTATTATAACTATAAAAAATTATAAAAAATAAGAAAAAAAATTATATAAATAGTTTTTAAAAATAAAAAATAAAGATTTTCTACTAATTTACTAGCTGCAAAATTTTTATATAGAAAATCTAATAGAAAAAATACAAGTTTTATTTAAAAAAAAAAATTCTATATATTACTAAATCTATAAAAAAAATTAGTAAAAAAGTTATATAAATATTTATTAGTAAAATATTAAAAAGAATTTAAAATATTTTCGAAATTTTAAAAAATTTATAATTTTTCTAAAATTAAGAAAATAGTTAAAGAAATTATAGTAAAATATAGTTTTTATAATAAAGCTAAATTAGCAAAATATAAACTTTATAAATTATTAAAATTTATATTATTATTAAATAAAATATAGAAAATTGTTATTTTTAATTTTATTATAAAATTACTATTTTTTAAAAAATTAATAAAAAAAATATTATATAATAATATTTTAGTTATAATATATTTTATTTTTTATATCGAAATTAGTAATATTAAAAATTTTATATATATTATAATTCGATATTTTATTAATCGATACGAAATGTTTAAAAAATTTATCTCCGATAGAAATTAAAAAATAGTATTTAAATATTGGCAATTTTTAATAAAAATATTAAATATTAAAAACAAATATTTATGAAATATTACCTATAAATTAATAGATAAATCAAACGTTTTAATTAAGTTTTAAAAGTTTATTTATAATATTATATTAATAAATAATAAAACGATTAAATTAAAAAATTATTTAATACAAAATTTGCTTATAATAGCTTAATATTAAATTTATTAAAATATTATTATTTAAAACAAATTATAGATTTAATTTAAATATTTTTAAAATATTATTCGAAAATATTATTATATTAAATATAAAAATTTAAGTAAAAGATTTAATTAGTTTATAATAATAAATATAAATAAAACTAATATTTTTATAATAAGGTTTAAAATTATATTATAATAAAAAACGATTATTAAAGCTAATTTTTAAAAAAAAGAAATAAAATTTATTTATTTCGACGAAATATTAAAATAAAAAGACCAAACGAAAATCTCGATTTTAAAAAAATTAGACTATTTAAAATCAAAAATTTTTTGTTAAATTTAAACTATTAACTATTGCTATTTTAAAAAATAAAAATATATTTAGTTTTTTATATTTTATTATTAAAACTAGTATTATAAAACGTTAAGTTCGAAATATTATTTAAAATAGAATTTAACTAAAATATATATAACGTTAAAATAATTTTAGATTTACGTTAAAATAAAAATAATTTCGAATATTTAATATATTAAAAAACCTATTTATATTTAAACAATACTTAAAAACTTAAAACAAACTTATTGTTTATTTTAATAATTATAACAAATTATTATTATTAATATTTTAATCGACTAAAGCTAAAAAAAAAAGTCGATTTTTTAAAAACCATTTAAAAAAAACTAGTTAAATTAAACTAATAAATTTATATAATTAATTAATAAAAACGGATTTAAAATATTTTAAATTAAAAGAAAAGAAATTCCGGCAGTTTTTAAAATATAAATAGAAGTAATATATTATCGATTTTTTTCTATATGTTTTTTTATTTTAATATGATTTAATTTTTCTAAATTGTCGATATTATGTTTAATTATATATATTATTTTATTATATTATGTTTATTTTTGTTTTTGTAACCGAAGGATTTTTTTTTCGGCTTTTTTTAATTTATTTTTAAATTTTCGATGCTACTTTGCTATTTTTTAAAATTATATAAAAAATAGTTTTTATATATTATACTAAATATAATTATTTTTAATATAAAAAAAGCAGCGATCGAAATAAATTTTTAATAGTTAATATTAAAATTTACGACGTTTATAGTATAAATAAAACTTTATAATAAAACGTTTAAAACGAATAATTATTAAAAATAAAGCATTACATTAATTGGCTTTTTTTTTAGTAGAAGGTTTGCTAACGCGTTTTTCGATTTTATTTAGTATAATATATTAATAAAATATTATAAAAAAAAGGGGATATAATAAAAAACAAAAAAATATATACTATTTATTATTAAAAATAATAATAATAATAATAATAAAAGATAATATTATAAATTAATAAATTAGTAAATTTAATAAAAAAATCTAGTATGTATAAAATATAGTGGATATTTATATATACAAAAATCCGAAAAATTATATAAAATATTATATAATTTAAAATAGCTAAAATAGTTAGCTATTTAAACTATTAAAAAAATAGTTATTATAACTAGCTATTATAGCTATTTAAAAAAATATTAAGAAAAAAAATTAAATATATAGTTTATAGCGTTTTTTATATTTTTAGTTATTTTTTTATTTAGTTATTAATTTTAATATTTTTTATTTTTCTAAAATTAAATAGGAAAAATCTTCTAATAGTTATTTTAAGTAAAATATAAATATTTAGCTATATTTATTTATAGCTATAAATCGATATTATTATTAATATAGCTAACTTTTATTATTAAAAACAAACTTAACTGGCATAAATAATTATTTAGTTAAATAAGTTATTATATATAGTTTAATTTAGCTTATTTAATAGCTTAAATAGCTAATTAAAATTTAAATTAAAAAAATAAAAATTGTTAAATTTGCCGAACTTTTTTAAAAATGGAAATATTTTTTACTCGGTTTTATATAATCAATTTTAATATATTTTATTTGCGGGCTATTTTATAAATACTACCGTTAAATATTAACGTTTATATAATAATAATGGCGAAATTTGCAAATTTGCAAAAAATATAGTAAAAAAAGCGATAAATTAAGATTTTAATAATATACGGACAAAAATTTCGCAATACGCGACCGTAAAAAAAAAATTCATTAAAAATAGAAGGGTAGTTGAAATGAGATATGGTTTATACGGACCGGGACCCTGGGCGGGCAGGGGATGGGCGGGCAAGGGGGTGGTTAGCTTACGGCGTAGATGGCGCAGGCAAGGTAATTCAATTCTCTTAACAGTGAAACTAGAAATTCGAAAACGTCGCATCAGTTTGCACGGAAGCTAGCCCCGAAAAGAAGCATTAAAATATGAGTGTCAAAGCTCTACTCGCTCCACTTTCTTCCAAAATCTGAACTCAATATTAGGTTATTGATACTAATAAAACTTCTCTAAATAGGTCTCTGAACCCTTTTTGGATATACAACCCTCCGCTATCGTTGCACTCGGGCCTTGGCCTGAATATCAGACTTCGTCTTGGGCCTGGTAGCTCCGACAACTATGAGCCTCGCTTCTGACGACAAAGGGACTATCTTGTGTAGTTTGAATCTTTAGAGATATTGACGCACAAGAAGTTGAAGCTCTCCCAAGACGAGGTGATGTTGAGAGAGGTAGGGTAACATATTAAGTAAGACTTTTGTGCAGAATATGACTCTATTATTCCTTGTACTTCCATTATTTCCAGAACCCATCCAGAGAGCAAATTATGAGCCTTACAAGCCGCTTCGAGCACTGAGTAAACCCTATCGATGCCACCTCGTTCTTAGTCATTGGCAATCTCGTCAACCATGCCCAAGCGACGAAGTAACGTCGTCGATCTGATGTACGGGTCAAGCTTCCAGTAGCTATCTGTTAGCTGATCTGCCAGCTTGGTTCTTTCAGTTGCCTTATCCTTGGCCTCAGAGGATTCCGCATCAAGCGACGCCCATGCGACCGTCTCGGTCTCGAACTGGCTGATAAGCTCGTTGTGCTCATGATTGATCTCGGCCCTCTTCTCATCTTCCTGTAGCCTGGCGTTCTCTCCCGGCACAGGTTTTACGTACTCGTAGTCCCATGTATCCTTACCGCCGTAACCTTTCCCCAAGTTTTCCTCTGAAATGAACTGGAGCATATCTTTCGTCTTGCGAGTGAAATTGATCTTAGATGCAATGACGGGGTCTAACCAGCCTTTGATAATATTCCAAATACCTAATAGAGCAGATATGGCAAGTCAGCAACGAGTTTCAAAAAAGAGCAAGAAGATAGGAAGGAAGGAAGGTTACCCCAGAACACAAATGGCGCGTTGTGAATGAGCACTAAACCCAGCGTTTCGGGATACCGTGCCTCAAAGACCGAGACGAGGAACCTGACGACATGGAAGTCCATGTTCTTCAGTCCAAACCCCGTCATGTCGAAGATTAGGCAGCATTTATCATTAGGGGGCTTAATGAGGACGCGCAGGCTTTCGATATTGTGCAGTACGTACTCCTCCATGCAATATGGAGTCTGCGCGCGGGGGTCATGCAACCGTACGTGGATGTTGTAGATGATGCGATTCTCCTTGTCCTTGCCACGGACATAACTCTTCCCCGATTGGTACTGTGTGATGAATGCTTTGTCGTCAGCCGTCTGTTCTTTTCCTTCCTTCAATGCGACGGCTTCCCCGACACGGATCACCGTGTCTAGCATGCGACGGTCTGCGCGCCAAGTGATGGCTGACACCAGCATCATCATTGCACTCTCCACGTCCCACTTGCGAGCCCGCAGAAACCGCAGGACTAACGCGTCTGGGTGCTCGGCCAGGATGAATCCCCAGAGATGTCCTCGAAAATCCTGTTGTGACACGTCGCTGAGCTCGCGCGACAACTGCTTACTCAGATCAGGCACTGGTGTCGGAGCGCCAACCTTCTCTAGCCCCTCAACACCGCAGAGCCGGAGGAGGTGAACCCAAGCTTGCTGTAGTTTTCGTTCTTCATCTTGGGTTAGATGACCCAGAGTGCCAACTGTCGGATCTGGGGTAACCATGGCTTAATTTTAGTGAATTAGGGATTTGCAACTCAAATTCTTGATTGGTGAAATCAAAAATCTCAAGCGCAACTCTTTGATCAATGTTGCGTGGTGTGACAAGCACTGAAGTATGTACAAGGAAGAGATGGTTGTTCTTGACCACTCGCAACCAATCGAAATTGTGGCACGGCTAGTTGATAGACCGCCTGTATTGAGGTGTGGGTAGTACGCAGTAAGTAAGAGTGAGAATATGTATATCTGAAGGAGAAATGGTCAATCTATAAATCAATTCACATGTTACCGCGGTGGAAGGGCTGACAGCTGCACGACTCAAGCCATCACAAGCTCTGTTGCGGGACAAATGATGCCGTCTATAAAATCCTCAAAAATGCGACGGCGACATCACCTTCTCCACTTTCTGCCCCTATTGTCAGATTTCCCCACGATTAATAAACCCCAGCATTCAGAATGCGGAATGACATGATAGGTAGTGCGGAAAATGGCTTGGCGCGCGACGACCCCCCATCCCCATACTCCCCCGGATCGACTAGGGGTGGGAGGCCGCCGGAGCTGGTGATGATCATAGGGCATCTTGATCCTTGACTCGTCGCTCACCCCTCCGTCCTCGCAGGCCTACCCTAATTGCGTATTAGCTCGCCGACGCCTTTCTGCCCCAACATCCCGTTTTCACAGATTGCCCAGCGGAGACGTCATTTGATGTGGCACGCAAGATCCCTCTCGGCATGTCTCACGAACTAGTACCGTCAAGTTGGGAATAATGCTTGAAATGGCGGATCCACAGCGTCGGAAACAATTGTGTTAATCAGTGCGGCATCGGGTTCAAGTTGGTTCGGCCTTTCGCGGAACGACAATACTATTTTTACGCATCATATTGCTTCTATGTTCAGGTTATACTATGTAAGATCTCAATAGTGATTTTACGACAATGACTTGTTGAGATATCTATCTTTAGGTAGCTAACATATCTCCCAAAGGCAACCTTGTAGGTCAAGAGACCGCTACTTTCACTTGGCTCTCACTGCTGTCCTCAATGCTATCATCAACGTCATTCACGTGAATTTCAAGTCCGTCGTAACATCTCCCCATTTCGCGACCGCGATATCCGCGAAGTAACTCGTCTTAGGACTCCACTGCCCCTCGCCAGCTTTTGGCAAGATCCCAGGAGCCTTACGGACGTACGTGGATTTCAAATTCAGGATCGGCTTCACTTCCATTGGCGGACCTGTTACCTTAGGTATAACGACATTTGCCTCACGCTGTCTCATCAAGCGAAGCACACGAAGAAACAAGAACACGCTGACGTCCGCGCCGAGCGTCCAGGACTGGTTCTCGTATCCCGTCAGGAAGGCGAGGTTCGGGACGTCTTGAAGGAGGGCCGCCTTCCATGCGAACTTCTGGCCAATGTCGACAGGCTCGCCGCCATCCAGCGTGATACGGATACCGCCGCCAAACTTAAGCTTAAGCCCCGTCGCGGTCACGATGACATCCGGGTACAGTGCCTTGCCGGATTCCAGCTCGATGGACTTCTCCGTGACGGTCTTGATCTTGTCCGTCACTACATCGGCTTTACCCGAGCGTAGAGCCGCGAAGAAGTCCCCATCTTGACAAGCACAAAAGCGCTGCTCCCAGGGATTGTACGATGGCTTGAAGTTAGGGTCCCATTTGATATGAGGTGGCAATTGCTTGATTGTCACCTTCCGAATGAGCCTCTTGGCAGCTTCTGGGTATGCCTTGCAGAACCAAGTCGAGATGTAGCTCCTGCAGAGCCACATGTATCTGTTGACGGTGTGCGCGAGCGTCACGGGTAAGATAGCGAACAGCAATTTCAAAACGAAGCTGCTTGTGGGAAGCGAGAATATGTAACCAGGGCTTCGTTGAAGCATGGTAGCACGCTTCGCGCGGCCGGTAATAGAGGGCAAGATGGTAACGGCGGTCGCGCCGCTGCCGATGATGACAACATCCTTTCCGGTATAGTCGTAGTCCTCAGGCCAAAACTGCGGGTGAATAACTTTTCCCTCAAACTTTTCGATGCCAGGAATGATGGTCTGCATCGGTGTCTCGTAGTCGTAGTAACCCGTACCGAGCAGCATGAAGCGCGAACGAATTGTCTTAGGCTTCTCTTCTCCGGGTACGTTTACGCTGAGCACCCATCTCTGCTCGCCAGAATGCCAGTCTGCTCCCTCGACATTGTGGCGATATCTTATGTTCTTGTCGATTCCTGCGGACTTAGCAGATTCGATGACATAGCTCTTTATGTTCGGCCCGGCGGCCATAGACTCAGCCTGTCTCCATGGGCTCCATTCGAAACCGAAAGTAAAGATGTCCGAGTCTGATCTGATACCGGGATACTTGAACAGGTCCCATGTGCCTCCAATAGAGTCTCTGCCTTCTAGAATGATGTATTTCATATTAGGTTCCTGACTTTGAATGCGGTATGCTGCGTTGATCCCCGAGATGCCGGCACCGACAATAACAATATCATAATCCATTTTGCAGAATTGAAGAGTACTATTGGTGAAAGGTAAGGTAGTTTCGAACAAGACGAAGAAAGCAGGACTCCTCTGGTACTGAGAACAGTCTAAGTCATGGGAAACGTGGTGTAGCACCGTCCTCCTAACGCCTATTGAAGGAGGAAATAGGTTGAACTATTGCATAATAGATGGTGTTTTGAGGCTGAATAGAAAAAGCACTCGAGATATCCTTCCGCGCTAATCATGCTTCCAATGAGACCTGTTAAGATCCATTTTTCAAGCAATCCTGTTCTCCTCCCCAGGAATACCTCGGCTCGGACCCTCCTCGCCCTCTAGGCAGATAACAAAACGGGGGCCTTTGCCATCAGGTATTACAAAGAGAAAGAATTCCACAAAACATGGGGCAAAGAGACTAATAATCCGACACTACTGAACCATCGTTCGCAGATGGCGTCACGTTCTTCTGCATAAACGATACCGAGGTAGGAGTGCCTGAGAACCCGACCCTGTACTTGGATACTCCCTGCAGGGTACCTTAACTAGATTGACTCCGACCAGCGCCGTCCGCCGAACTACTGGGATTGCCAAGCCCGAAGTGCATGACTGCGAAGCTCGCAAAAACAATCCGGATGAGGAAACACTAGTTGTTTCTATCCAAAATTTTCCAGTACGAGCCCTGAAAGTATCTCTATAGGATGTCGAAGTACCGATTTGAATTATAGGCCTACGATAGTATTTATCTGTTTCCCTCGCAAGCTATCGACAGTTGCAGCTAGGTATAACCCCTTTGTAAATAGGGCTGTTAATTCTAGGACCCTCCCGAGCTTCTGCATTTGGAGCCTCAACGCGAGGGCGGAGAGGTACTGCCCTTATGGAAAGCTGTCCTGATTTTACGTCATGCGCGATTTGAACTTCACAAGCCAATCTTCTCCGAGTTCGTGAACCGCGTCGTCGAACCCTCACTGTTACAGCACGTACATGTACATCGATTTTAATTGTTTTGATTGGTCGGCTAGATTCTAAGTACGCGTAACTTTTGCCTTAGCATTTTAAAAGGCACGGGGCGAAAACCAACTTTACCAAGGCTAAATTAGGCCGTTCAGTAAATAGCCGAATAAATTTAAAAGCGCTTTAGCGGAAGGCTCGAAGAACTAGAAAGAATCGCACGTGCATCACGAGCTGCCGCCTCAGCCTCCTTTGAAAATCCCATGCGCGAGCCCAACAGGATGAGATCGTGCGGTCCGCCCTTTGAGACGTGTAGGCGGATATTCCATCCCGCCTTCTGAGCAAATGTCTCGAAAAACAACTTGATATCGTCAATCAAGACCTCCCGACCACCGCCATTAATAAATATGGGGATGTTGTCTCGTAATTTGAAAGGGTAGTGCAATGGAGATAGCCAGGGCCCATTAACGTCTATCGCACCAAACGCCGAGATAGTACTGGCACCCCATTGCGCGAAATCAGTGTTGAGGTAATCAGTAGGATAATTGGGAGACGATTGAATGTCGTGCTTGAGCGCGGCGCCTACGTCTAACCATGGTGACCATAAAGTCGCGCCTCCGGGGCTAGGGATGTCCAGGGCTTCGCCATAGTCTCCGATGTAGCGAAGGAGGGCGACGACCATGTTACCGCCTGCTGAGTCTCCTGAAAGCACAATCTGCGAAGGTGACACGCCCATGTCACGCACAAGGTGCAAATAGGATGTCACAGCGTCTTGGATAGGCGCGGGGAACTGTCCGCCTTTAGAGCTGGATAGTCTGTACTGCGGCGTGCAGACATATGCGCAGCCCATATGCTTTATAAGGGTCTGAGCAACGTATCCAGTATCCGAATCGCGCCCATCACCAATGACAAACCCACCACCGTGGAAATGCAACGCAATGGCATTGTCTTTAGTCACGGTTGTCGGCCGGACGGGTGTCCATGTCACACCGACTTTGGTGGGAACTATGGCATCGTCGTGAAGAGGACCTTGGTAAAGTCTTGTTGATTTCGCCTCGATCACTTCAAATCTGCCTCGCTCCCGTCCGGGCTTGAGCGATAGCTTGTTTCCTAGGCGTAGCCGTGCTATATAAAACAGCACTAGACGGATGATTCGTACTCTGACAGCCTGGACAATCGACCACTCAGGAGCAGGGCGGAGGATGGGTAAGATGTAGAGCAGGACATTGAACCAAAAGTGGGAGAGTATGAAAGGTGTTATGAAAATGGTTGATACGTAGTTCGGGCCGTTCGCCATGTTGCCACAACACTTACAATTTTAGATGAGACTGGCCGTTGTAAGAATATGCTTGTATAAACCAGCTGAGTATAAGAATGTATTATAAGAAAGCTTTTGTACCGAGAGCAAATATGTCTAGTCAGTCCCTAGTCTAGGTCACCCAGTACCTTTGCAAATTGATCGCCTCGGCAGCCTCGGTACATTTAGCTGCATGGGCTACTCGCTAGATCGCTGCACCTTACTTCGTGCTCTACTTCTACAAGGTAGATCTAGGTAGGTACCTTTATGACTGATCTCTTGGCACGGGATATGTGGAGATTCGAGATTCTTCTCATTACGAGACAAGAATAACAGAAACGCCTCGAGTTAACGTCATTTAGAATTCATGTCGCAGATCATGTTATCGTACACTCAGATGGAAAAGTCCAAACATTTCACGTATTCATGATTATTAAAGAAGTTTAAGTACAATCACGGGTACGTAATATAGCTAGGGATGAGACTACTTGCTCTCTAGCTCTCTATGTGTTGCAAGTGGCAATGCTCAGCATTCAATCAACTACGGCATGCCATCTGTGTTGCTGCCAAGCAGATCACGAAGGCCTTCCTGCAACCAAGTCGGCCAACCCCTAATACTAGCTATCAAAGATGCTGATTCAGGGATGATCAGCTGGCCACCCCGTCGGCTCTTGAGCTGAGCTACAATGGGGTCGGCAATTTGCTCGCTCTTGAGCATGTGGACGCCGGACTTTTGAAGATGGTCTTCAAAATCAGCAACCAAGGGTGTGCTAACAAAGTTGGGATGCACGACGGTGGTCAAGACGTTGGGCGATTTGTAGACATGCTTAAGCTCGCATCGTAATGACTCGTGAAACGCGAGCGCGGATGCCTTCGTTGCGGAGTAGTCGGCTGCACAAGGCAAAGCAACAAAAGACGCAATGCTGGCGACTGTGAAAATGTGGCCCTTGTTTATTTGGATCATGTGCGGCAAGAACTGTTGTGTCGTATACCAGTGCGACAATGTGTTGACGCCGAAGATGCGGCGCAAGTACGAGTCAGGCATGTTCAGGATTGGCATCGGCTTTGCAATACCGGCGTTGTTGATGAGGATTGTCGGGTGGCCTAGCTCCCGCCGTATGGCTTCCGCGGCCGATGCGACCGACTCGGAAGATGTCACGTCGCACTGGAAGAACCGGACACGGGCATCCGTCTCCAGCGACTTAGGTAGACCCTGGATATCTATAACGGCTACTCGCACACCGAGCTTTGTGAGTCTCTCGACAACGTCCTTGCCAATACCGCTCGACCCGCCTGTGACCACTGCGATCTCGTTTGGCCAGTCCCACCCTTTACCTGCCCTCACACGCCAGGAGTTGGATGCCATCGCATTGAACGTTTTGTTGAGTTGGCGGACGAGGCTCAACGCAAACAAAATACGCAGGACGTTTGTAGCCGTGGAGAGATCTATATTCGACGCTGACAGCTCGGGGATATATGGCATTTTGGCAGAAACTGCGGCCATGACATTGCGCACAAGATCGGGGGCTTGTGTAACGGCCAGGAGTAGTGGCCCAGAGAACAGTGGTGATAAAATGCCATGGCGCACGGAAGCAGCAACATCAATGCCGCGACTGTAAAGAACCGAGGACATGATGAAAATTTTAGCTCGATATCTTCATCAAAAGCTTGTGAATGAGTCTGAAGCAGGAAACTGTTCGACAGTAAAGATGAATATCGATATCAAGCACAGCGGCTGATCAAGTCGTTTCGGCTGGCGAAACGAAAGAGTGATATCTCGCCATTTGGAGCCGGCGAGATCTTTATCATGTGTCATTCTCTCCTATGCTCGGCCTCTAAGGTTTCTAAAGCCATGATATGTCATATTTTGAGACGTTCAACAAACCGAAGCTTGATAGTTGCTACTCAGCTTGCTGGTGGTGACATTTAGTAGACGACGCCAAGAGCATCAAGCGAGTTCGCAAGCTAGGCCGACCATAGTCAAGATTATCGGCGGTTAAGCCGGAAATGGCACAATACCCCGACAGCCCCTGCAAGGACCTCGGCATATTCAGCTGCCCACTTGGACGTTTCCCTTTCCTCGCAATGTCATCCCCTTTTGAATGGATCTGCCCACTCCACGACCGCGACGAATTCCCCCAGACTTTTCCCGCCTACCTTCATTATCCAGCCGCCAGACGCACCTCGCATTCCTTCGTCTATCTACCGAGTCCCGAACTCACCGGTGCTGACATCAGCTCCCGCTTAGTGCCCATTTTTATCTGCAAGCCTCCGAAGCCCAAGAGAAAACCCTCGTTAATGGGGTAAAACTCCGCCGACGGACTCATTCTGAAACGGAGTAATACATACTATTAGGGGGCCGTCGCCGCCCTCACATATATCGTGTGCGCCACTAGCGTATACAGTGAAATATGGTCTTTCCTGGCCGCTTTAGCACAGGCTGTAAGCGTTGTCGCCAGCGCAAGGTGAAGGTGAGTTGAAGCTGCTTCTGACTGCATCAGAATTCATCATGGCGTTAGCGATGTTGGCTACCCGTATCTATATTTTGTTGTCTGTTTCGCGTGCTCCCATAGTCTGTTGTGCCTCAATGTCCAGTACAAACGTATTGACCGCTTGCCTTCCCTCTGGATCAGTGTGACGAAGCCAAACCTTCGTGTCGGCGGTGCTACATATATGGGAAACCTTGTCCCGGTTATACAGATCAATTCCACTTCCGCTTCGAGAATGCCGCTCCGAAACAGCAAGACAAGTCTTCCCATCCGTCGCGGCGTCGGAACTTGGGGGGTTCTTCTCAGACACCAAGTCCTACCGAGACCGAGGCGGTATGGAACAGCAATGATGCCTTCAACAGTAGTACCCAAGTTATCTTGCGGAGCTCCGTAAATCCACCGCCGCTCCGTCCCCCGCCTGATATATCCCACGATCAGATATCCCTGTGTTACTTCGTTCACCGTTTTGTCACGCCCGACGAAGCCGACAGCTTCCCAGGTCACCTAAGCTTCCTGCCCTCGCTCTTCAACCATCATGGCAATGGCCTCTTGGAACTAGCTACGATGAGTGTCGCGCAGATGGCGGCCCATAATCAGTTTGGCGATGAAAAGTTCAAGATACAATCGTATCAGAATTACGGCAAGGCAGTCCGTGCTCTCCGGCAAACCATCCAAACGGAAGAAGCCGTGACGGATGATAGAGTCCTCGCTACCATACTACTGTTATGCATGTTCAAGGTACAATTATTTGAGCGAAAGATCAACGTATCTCATACATTATTCTAACTATTTAACAGGATGTCGGAGGAGAGGGCCAAGGAGACCCCGGCGAGCATGCCTCAGGACTATACTATATACTAGAAAAGAGAGGATATGAGCAGCTCTTCACAAGTAGAGGGTTTGAGTTATTCCTCTTGGCGCTTTTGAAACTCGCAAGTCATCCTTTTGATATGTCTGCGCCACGCTCCGTGACTCAATGCGAGGCTAACACTTTCTGCAGCAAGTACACTCTTTTATGCACAAAGATGATAATTACAACGACCCAGGAGGCATGGTTGAGCTTCTCAGCACACTCGATCCTATTATGCGCGCCCTGGCGCTAATGACGAAGAGTCTCAGCTTGCGGCACGACCTACTGAAATATGTGTCGTACGAAAACGCAGAGGAGACCAGCAAGGCTAATCCATCTTCACCGCCCCAACAAGAACAACAGCAAAACACATCCAGGCCGGATGGAAAGCTATCGGCGATATTACAAGCATGCTTTGAATCCCTCGAGGGCTTTGACCAATGGGATCTTGAAGCCTCAACATACTGGAGGAATACGTTCGAACACCGCACTGAACCCGTGGCGCTCGGTGAGATGTCAACGAGAAGCACATATCCCGACACCAGGACTGCATGCACCGTCATCCTGATACGCTCAGCGCGGCTAATCCTGCTGCTGAGTATCCTTGAGTACCATGACACAACGTTTGTGTTCAGCGATCCCCACAGCGGGCCTGATTTTTTAGGGGATAGGGAGGCATGGGCCCAATGCGTGGTCATGCTGAAGCACCAAGTGCACCTCATCATTGATGACGTGCTCTGGTGCGTGCCGTTTGCACTGGGCGACCTTGATTCAAACGGACAGTCGTCATCGACGCTGAGATATGATGGTGCCAGTGCACTCATGATACTCCAGCCCCTGCGACTTGTCACCGCCTGTTCATATGCTACGCCTCAGCAGCGCCAGACATGTGACGACATCCTCGACCGAATGTATCGCGGCATCGGACTCCGGTCAGCTGTGGCATTTGACTATCAGCAAGAGGACAGACTACCAGGGATGGCGGGTCTGAGCCGTCTCATGAAGCAAATGTCTCTGTCATCTCTGTCGCCATCCCCAGGGCCGTCTCTGTCCCCTGGCGGCCCCATTCCGCAGGGTGATCGATTCGGGACGAGCAATCGTGGCAGGCAGCAAACTGCGGAATACGGGTTGGCGAATTCATGAAGAGCAACGTTTAACATGTATTCCTATCACGTGACAAAGTAACAAAAACGTAATGAGGAGGGTACAAAGTGTCAGGCAACCTCGGCAAAGTCCAGTGGCCTGATGATATACGCATCGTCCAAAATCTGACTTGCAGCTTTGATATCAAATGGAACGAAGCGAAACGACACGTTTGCTGTCTCCACGCGAAGGAGCCTTCGTGACACGAGGTATAGGCAGAATCATTTAGTTGTAGTGATTTTTCCGAACCTTGCGTGGCTTGTGAGATCCGCGACAATAGCTTCCGATCATCCAGCCGTAGGCTAAAAGTGCTATTTCAGGCCCAAGCTTGCGAGTCTTGTCATGCAAATTTGGTATGAGTCAGGATCCTCCGTACCAGAATTGTTATGTATCTCTTGTAAGGCATTAGCTTGCGGGGATGAGAAGTCGTTTGACGCAGCCACGTGCAAAGCGGCGGCGATTGGAATATATGAGCTCGAATCCGACTATTGTGTTGGACTAGCGGAAAAGGGTGCAGTAGTTTGAGACAACTAGGTAGTATGCAGGCGAAACGAAAAGAATTCCGTGCTGTATGTACATCTCAAATTTCGCCATGTAGAACGTGTTTCCTTAGATAATGAACTCGTGGGTGCAGGGTGTTCTAGACTCGTGTCATATTTCAGGGTTGTAGAGCATTAATCAGGGTCCTGGGGACCTTGTCACAGATCGCCACCGTCAAACCCTCCCCTCGCAGGCTAAACCTAATGAGAACAGCTTTGCGACTTGCTTGTAAATTTCCCCGCCATCCACTAATCGCACGCGCAGACTAGATACTGAACAATACTCTCTCAATCGGACGACATGGAGACTTACACTGTCCCGAGAGATACATGCTTCAATTGTACTTCTTTATTCGAGATAACAGTCAGTAAGCGGAAGAGCAGGATGCATGATATAATTGATGTCATCCGCGACCGCGCTTCTCCCGCACTAGGGAACATCACCCACCTCCTATCAACATTGAGAATTTGGATGGCCTAGTTGCCTCCATCCGCCTCATCGAACCGAGGTGCGGAACACAGCAACATTTGAGTTAGTTCTCATTAGAAAAAGACGCGGATAGTGGGAATATCCATTCATTCATCCGGACTTCTCGAAGCAATTCGGAAGGCCCCGCGTAATACCTAATCGTTCGGGGTTTTGCGAAGCCTCGGGAAGATCTCGAGCAATCTCAACACATGTCCTAAAAGAAGAGCCTGTTAGTCTTCTATTCCATAACTCTTTGTCTTTCGTTTCGTCATTTTGGTAAGTATTCCCCTTGCTTTCTTCTTGATTGGTCTCTTCCACTTTAGGCAGAACTATTCTGTCCTTATTATAATCGTTGCGAAACAGGACGTAAAAGTCAAAACAAGAAAGCAAGATCAGGATAATGCTTCAGTAATCAATATCCTCTGGCATCGCTGGTTAACAACATTTTTACCAGAATTCCAATCCAACCTCCAATCATTCAAGATGGGCTTTTTCACCCAACTTTTCAGTTTCCCAAATCTCACTTTGGCGGCCGCTGTTGAGTCGCTCGTGATTATCAAAGTCTATGGCGATAGCTCTCCTTTGCCAAGACTTTTCGAAACTCAATCGCATCTGGGTACAGTTGCGACAGTATTTTTGGCCAACTATGCCGTGTTCGCTCTTGTTTGGGGGCTCTTGTACCCGAGGTTGTTTAGTCCCTTGAGGAATCTTCGGGGCCCTAGGGTAAGCGGACATCAGTCTTTTCGAAAGATCATAACACCACTGACAATGTACCAGGCGCTTATAAGCTTGTCACATCGAAGTCTCATCACAACTGATAGACCCTCGGGCGACCTGTTCCTCGACGTGGCGAAGAAATACCCAGGCGAAGAGATCCTGAACCTAAGTGCATTCGACTTATCAGTATTGGTAACTAAGCCGCGGATGCTTGCAGACTTACTCGTACATAAAGCATACGACTTTGTCAAGCCACCGAAAGTCAGCGGGTTCCTACGACATGTCCTAGGTGATGGACTAATCGTCATCGAGGGCGACCAGCACAAGTTCCTACGCAAGAACACGATGCCTGCTTTCAGCTTCCGCCACATCAAGAATTTGTATCCCATGATGTGGGACAAGTCCGATCTTATGACTTCACTATTGCGACAAGATGTCCTCGGTAGCGGCTTCAAGGAAAGCGTCGTGGAGATGGGGCCCTGGGCTAGCAGGGTCACTCTCGACATCATCGGCGTAGCAGGCCTAGGCCGAGAATTCGGAACCTTGAAGAGTGGTGAAGACCCGCTGCAGGAAGTTTATGAGCAATTACTCGAGCCGGCCCCCGAAAAGCTCGCCTTTGCCCTATCGTGTATTGTATTTGGTGTCCCCTTTGTGAGATTCATCCCTTGGAGGATGAATAAGGTCTTCGCTTACCTTACGAGTCGACTCAATGAGATTT
Organism: Xylariaceae sp. FL0255; assembly: GCA_022578795.1. Taxonomy (NCBI): domain Eukaryota; kingdom Fungi; phylum Ascomycota; class Sordariomycetes; order Xylariales; family Xylariaceae; species Xylariaceae sp. FL0255. Next base: position 13,530 of record MU389028.1, on the reverse strand, counting down.
GCATGCCTATGATGCAAGAAAAGAAGCAGGCTATTGCCGAGAAGGGAGACGACCATTTTGATATCCTCTCACTTCTCCTCAAATCAGATAATTTCACGGATTCTCAACTTAAGGACCAGCTTTTGACGTTCTTGGCAGCCGGGTGAGTCTAGCACACTTCGTCCGATTGAATTATTCGGTCAACTAATGCTTACTATGCGGCAGACATGAAACCACATCGTCTGCTCTTACATGGGCCTCCTATTTGCTAGCCAAGCACCCAGAGCTGCAGAAAAAACTACGCGAGGAAGTGTGCCAGGCTTTACCCGAAGATATCAATGACAAGACGGAACTAGGCGGTATCCTCGAGCAACTACCATACCTAAACGGCATCATCAATGAGACTCTGCGACTCTACCCGACAGTACCCATGACATTGCGAGAAGCTATCTGCGACACGGAGCTAGCCGGTCAGAAGATCCCCAAGGGCGTCGTTATCGTATTGTCTATGTGGCAGATGAACCGATCGCCTGAGCTCTGGGGAGCCGATGCCGGCGAGTTCCGTCCCGAACGCTGGATAACGGCTGGTAAACCCAACACGAACGGCGGTGCTGGCAGCAACTACGAGTTCCTGACATTCCTCCACGGGCCGCGCAGCTGTATAGGCCAGGGCTTCGCGCGTGCCGAGATGCGTTGTCTCCTCGCGTCTATGATTCGCACCTTCGAGTGGGACAGTGCTATGGATGACAGGCTGGTTATCCCACGCGGCGTCATCACAAGCAAGCCCGCTAACGGAATGAGTCTCAAACTCAAACCGCTGAAATCGTAATGGAAGTTGCCCCGTTTAGAGTCAGATTGTTGGATCTACATTGTTGTTCCGTCACGATAATCACGTTTTATGAAAGTTGCGGGGATCGAGCTGTCTCACGACCAGGGTAGGAGATGGGTTGCCAGCATGTTATCGTGGCCACTATCGTATGATACCTATTTAACTTACAAATACAAGTATATAGTACTCTTTATCACTAAATTTGGGGTTCAAAGCTGTCGGTCTTTATTGTCCCTGTTGGCGTTGCGTCAACAACATCTCAGCCAGCCAGTACCGGGCAAGAGCACATGAGGGGGTAATCCATCAACCATTGCAGATCGGCACAGGAAAACACTGTCAGTGTTCCTAAAAATTATATCATGTTCAATAACATACCTTCCAAGCCGGGAACCTGGGATGCACCACCCGCACATGGGGCAATTGACTAGCTCTGCTGATGCTATCACTAACCTCAAGCCGGAAGGTGTCAGCAACTTTGGCATCCGGATATTAGCCAAGAACAATATCTTGAAGCATATAAAGGGGACGCCTCTACGAGTACATTACACGCAGAATTTAACCGACTGATTTTCGATTCCATTCTCTACAAAAGACAAGAAATCTCATCGATATCCTTCTCATACTCCTCAAGTCGCAAAATGCGTTTCACAATTGTCGCTAGCGTCCTGGCTCTCACAACTGGTGTCTCTGCTCGCGCTTCTTTCCTTGACGGGCGGTCAGAGGATATCTGGGCCCGCGCATGTCCTGCGGCTTGTATGGTCAACTGCCCAGATGTGAGTAACATTCACTGCTTCCAATCAACGCACCCGCGTCTGTCTCTTATGCTTGTGACATCTCACTAATTGACGATCTTCGTGCCTTGCAGTGCTGCACAAACATTAATTGCTCCGATCTCTGCTGCTAGGTCGCACAATAATGGGGGACGGATTACGTTCATTGGTTCGATGCCATAGATTGAGTTACCGGCTTGATGGATCATAACCGCTCGGTTCCTATAGACATGGCATGTTTGCAAGTAATGTACGACATATCGCGATCTCGGCCTCGAAATATGCTGCCTTATGAAACAATAAATGTGCATGCATGACTTTCCACCTGGCCGAGAGAATGTCCTCGTGGTGCAACAACCCAATTATCAAACCTCTCCCCTTTACACTCAGAGGTCAGATATCTCAATTCAGAATGTGCCCGATGCGCCATTTTTATCTATGTCTCAAGGCACTTAGATACTACCAATACGAAGAGATTCATCCATTATTTATGCTCTTTAGCCAGACAGTCGAGTCATGTATCTCCTCAATATAACAGCTCTCGAGTTGGAACAATTCATTGGCAGAGACAAACCACACTACGCCATCCTGTCTCATACAGGGGGCGAAGATGAGGTGTTGTTCGATGATATCCATCCTCGTACAGCCGATAAGGAGTGGACTAAGAAAATGGGTGCCGCGAAGGTTCTAAAAGCCACCTCAATAACTCAAGCAACAGCTACCCAGTTGGATGGCAAATGCAGTTCTCTTCCACTGGAATGCATCTGAATCGATACATGCTGTGCGACACCATGCTTCGCCGAGTCATGGATTTTGGGCTGATCGAGATGTAGGTATCAACAAGAGCAACAGCGCAGAGTTATCGGAAGCGATTAACTCTATGTTCCACTGGTACAGCGAAGCTACTGTATGCTATGCTTATCTCTCCGATGTGGGGGTAACAAGACAACATGGGAAAGAGAATTATGAAACTTTGCAAGAGCCGATGGTTTACTCGAGCATGGATTGGTGAGTGCTCAATTTCCAGAAACTGTTCGGTATTAAAACTGCGTTTTGCTGATACTTGGCTAGTATGTGATTGATCTTCTTGACTAATCGATGATCACATATGAGAACTGTCATCGTCTGAATTGTGCGGAATTGTATTGATAACACTCAATAGTAACTGACCAAATGAAACAGCTTCAAGAAATTATTGCGCCACCTCGATTACGATTTTTCGACAGAGAGTGGAACCACTCAGGTTCTCGCTGCGAATTGGCGGATCAACTCTCATCCATCACCAGGATTGATAAAATATTACTTCAAGAGAGCCACAAACACACCGCATCATCTCTCACGCAGTATTAGATACACAGCAAAATGACTTGGGCCAGGACTCGTGAGTCAACACGACCAGAGGATATGGCTTACAGCCTCCTCGGACTCTTCGGTGTGAATATGCCGCTACTCTACGGTGAAGGGAAAGAAAAGGCGTTTCGTCGTCTACAGGGGGAGATATGCAAACAAACAAACGATCAGTCAGCCCTCCTAAATAACGGCCTATATTGGCCTTGGATAAGCTCTGTGGCTGACTTCTCACCATCCCTGATATTTCTTAAGAGTCCTTCGGCCGAAAGGTAAGCTAACCACCGGGTCCACGAGCCACCCCCTCCACGGACCACTAGCGCCATATCTACACCAGCCCAGATGAAGCCACCCAATATAGCCAAATCGCCTCGCAATCGCTATCTACGGCGTTTTCCTACTTAAATACACTCTTCTGCCTCCGTCACATCGTTTTCAGCCTCACCGACTGCATTTCGAGGCCTCTCTGGCATATCGTAGTCCGAAGCCTCATCGTCGTAAATAGTACAACCCCTCAACCTCCGCTTCGCCCTTCTGATATCAGCCATACGAATAAATAGTTAATTAGGATTGATTTTGACGGCTTTACGAGTCTTTTTGCTAACTTTACTAATTTTAGCCCGGAAAGAGGCATTTAAAGCCTTTAATTACGCAATCTCTACGAAAGCACTATTTAGCGCCTTGGCGGCTTTTAAAAAAAAGCGCCTATAAGAGCTACTTTTTATAGCTATATTTTAAAAAGCCATTTTCCGGCTGGTTCGGAAAATTGCCTAGCTACTAGTAGGAGTGTTGAATATTCCTAGGGTTACGATTATAGCGAAATCTGGTGTTTTAGACTTTTATATTAATATAAATACTTCGGCTCGTAGTTAGGCAATACCCTTCTCCTCTAACACTACAAACCTAAACGACAACGGCTTCGAACGATTTCGTAGCTAGATGCCTATTATAGCCTAGACTTTTTTAATTACTACTAAAATCAAAACTTCGAGCTTAATTTAATATAAAGCTTCGATAACCTCGAATTTAAAAAATTTAATACTAAAATAGCTACTTATATAGTTATATAAATAATACCAAAGTTTTTTTTTAACTAATTTAAAAATTTTTATATCTAATATCTATATTATATAATTATAATAAAATTTATAAAAATAAAGCTATATTTTATTTATAATATAAAGCTAAAAAAAATTATCGTTTATATATAACTTATAACTATTATAAACTAATATAATTTATTTATTACTATAATAATAATAAATATAAAATAAAAAAAAATCTTCTAGCTATTTTAACGTAATAGAATTATTAATTTATTTATTAAATAATATTTTAAAACGTTAAATATTATACTTTACGTTATTTTAATTTAAAAACTACTATATTTATATATTAATATTTTTAAAAATTATAAATAACGGCAATATTAATTTTCCGGTACTTATATATTTAAAAACTATAATCTATTTGCCTTTTTTAATATCTTTTTTTAAAACTTTATAACTAGTAACTTCGCAAATAACAAAATAGTTACCTCTAACACTTTAGCCAATACCCATTTTGTTGCTATTATAGTAACAATTTAGTAAAATTGCAGCAATATCTAGAACCTCGAATTGATCGAAAAAAATATTAATATTAGCCACTATAGTACCATTTACGCGTTAATAATCGATAATTTTAAACCGCGTAGCCTTAATTTCAAAATTTCGAGCTAAAAAACGTATATACCACGCCTTTCCAAACCAATAAACGCGACCGCCGGCGTTAAGAAAGTTTTAAATATAGAGCCAGAATTTAAAAAACGCCGGTACATAGCCTAATCTGGCCTAGCCAATCGCCCAAGAAGCCAATTAGCCCTCAAAATATAGTAATAAGAGCTGCCGAGCCCTATTAGTCTTTTTTCGAGTCGGCACATCTTAAAGGCGGCGGTTTATATAACTGCAATCAACTGCCTATTGTCGTAATGCCGCGTAAACCCTTCCGCCGAACATCGCCTGCCGTACTGCAGCTTCTCCGCGTAGTTGACGGTTACTAGCAGGCATTTTGCTCAAAAAGGTAGAAAACAAAGATATTGACAAAAAAACGAAGACCTTACGATACCTGGTTGCTAAGATATTGTGCATTCAAGTGATTAGTGTCGGTGGAGAATGACGCGCTTCGCGGTGGTTCGTGGTGGGGGTGGCTTGTGGACCCGGTGGTTAGCTTATCAGCTTGACATGACCACAAATGGTGTTACAGTAAATGCGCTTCAATATTTTGAAGATATCGAGAACACGAGTGCAAAAACCTTTGCAATATTTGATAGTCTATTTGGGGATGACGTCTCAAGGCTTGTGCGGCCTACCGTGGTATTGACCGAAATACCCCTCGGAAAATTCACTCGCTCATCGAATGATTTGGTTCGAGCGCAGTACGACACTCGCAAACAGATGATGCTCATGAATACCAAGTCTGGTCAGTAACATCGCAATTAAATTCTGCATTAATAGAATATAACTCCGATCAGATTGTACAAAGCTAAGTAATGATATCACAATAGGGAAGGAAATAGTATGCAACCCCGAGCGCCAGCAAGTCCGTCCACGTATAATCAAATATGTTGCCAGTCCCCAGAAAGTCCCATCTTCAGCCCCGGCTTAGGAACTTCATACGAAGGAGATCCCCCCCTAATACTTCTCCCAATACAGGTCCATACTTATGGGAAGCCAGCAAGTGAGAACGACTGGTACAAGTACGATCACTCTTGGCCAGCAAGAAGCAATGATATGATTACACTACCGGATGGACTTCATTTGCACAGTGACGGCAGCGCCAATCTAGTAGCGGCCGTCTACCTCACAGACGCCACTTGTGAGCAACCTCCTGTCATTATCCTTATCTTCAGAAGAGGACTTGGCATACCATTTGCATACCCCGTCAATGTGGCAGGGATTGTAGGAAGCGCAGACATACCCTTGAAGTGCTTCGATTGGATACATGCGAATGTACTCGCAAGTGTCAAACGCAAGAGAAAGTTCCGTAAGCTTTACAAGGACTATATGAGTAAGGTAGAAAATGATACTTTGCTTGGCTATTGGGAAGGAGAAGAATATCCCGTGAAATTTGAAATTCCGCTCGCGGAGGGCGTAGTGATGGAAGTTAAGATAACAAAGGCTTTATTTTTATATACTCGGCTCTATTATCTTCACGTTCAGACCGAGTCATTTGCGTACTCCAATGAAAATTCGAACTCCTCGGCAGGCTAATCGTCATCAAACTCTTTATCATCGACCTCTTGATCAGCGTTTACTTCAACACATTCACCCAAAGATCTGACAAAAAGACCTCAGCTGCCATGGCACAGCACCTACCACATGGCAAACAGGGACCACACAAGGCCCGTAGGCCTGCACGGGCCCAACAAGCCGGCTATATTAAGCCGGCTCTGGGAGCAAAGATCTCCTCTTCTCTTCTTCCCCCTTTGTGCTACAACAATAATCATTCTGGATTCGCCAGCGATTAGATATCGTGACATCAGCAATACTACTGCGAGAGTTCTAGCTAGGTAGACTATAACTATATGTAAGCATATATATGCACCTATCTGGTAATGACACCCTCGGAATTGAATAAGTTGCATCCCACTACTATTTGGCCAAATGACTTTCTTGATGCATATGTATACCAGTCGCTTCAAGCTTTACGTCCAGACCACCAAAGCGCCCAAAACATGATACAGTTTTCATCAACCTCGCATCACTCCTCGCGGCATATCCCGGCTGCCGGCGGTCGGCTGCCGTATCTACTGTATCTGGCGATTCATGAGGTTATAGACTTTCTTGCTGTCTCTACCAAAACATGTCTTCCTAACTGAACCTCAAGTCACACGTATGGAGTTCACCGGACTTTCTGACCGCGGTGCTGCCAATGTTGCGGCCATTTGGCCGCGCATCAGTAATGCGGTGTCCGAGCGGGAACGAACATCCGCGGCTCCAAGCGATCTCATCGACATGAACAGCTCCGAGAACTGGGTTCTCCGAGATGAACTGATGGATCTCTATAAACAGGCTGTGAATGCCGATCTTCGTGCTGCGGTAAGTACTTTCGAAGTCATGAGTCACGTGGATCCAGACGGTCTCTACTAGTAGACCGAGAATTAAAATTAACGGGTACCCGACTCGCAGCATTTGTCTTATCCAAATGGACTTGCGGGAGACTCTGAGCTTCTGGAGTCGCTTTCCGATTTCTTCAACTACCACTTCGAGCCTCACGTTCAAGTCGAGCCCGATCATGTAGTCACTGCTCCAGGGGCGGCATTTGCGCTAGACGCACTATTGCACAATATCTGTGACGTAGGTGATGGGATCCTTATACCTGCCCCATGCTGGAGTAAGTGAAAGTTTTCAAAGCTGGTCTAAACTTGTGTTCGTGTTCGTCTCATTGGGCTAACATGAATCCAAATAGATGGATTTGATTGGCTGCTAGGCGTGCGTGCCGGGGTCAACCCCATCTTCGCGCCCATCACACAGCTAGAAGATTCATTTACATTGAAAGTGGTTGCAGCACTTGAAAAATCTTTCCAAGATGCGACCTGCCCAGTTAAGGGTGTTCTGCTCACCAATCCGAACAACCCACTTGGCCAATGTTACCCAAGAGAGGTCATCGAAGGAGTCATCTGCTTCTGCGACGAGCGGAAGATCCATTTCATTTCGGACGAGATCTACGCCATGTCGCTCTTTCACAATCCCGACGTATCTGATCCCGTGCCGTTCTTGCCACTCATGCAGATTGATGTTCAAGCGCTGGGGTGTGACCCATCTCGAGTGCATACCATCTGGAGCATTAGCAAGGACTTCGGATCTAGTGGCTTGAGAATGGTAACTCGTCCTTCCTCGCCCTAGATTCCCACTTGTAGCTAGTGGTTTATTATCACCGTGTTTTTCGGTGCTGTGAGCTAACGACTACCTTTTTCAGGGATGTGCCGTGACGCAGTATAATAAACCTCTGAGAACTGGCATCGCACTAGTATCCAATACGCAGTTGTCGTCACTTACGGCCATCGTAACGACAAGCTTGTTGAGATCCCCCGACCTTCCAAAGCTCCTCAAGCTCAACGCCGACCGCCTGTCACAGGCTTACGCAAAGGTTATGTCGTTTTTGAAGGAACGGAATCTTTGCTATATCCCTGCGAATATGGGCCCCTTTCTTTTCGCCCAGATGGTACCAGGGGTGAAAGACTGGAGCGAAGAAGCTAAGTTCGTTGAGGACTGCAAGAAACTCGGTGTATTGGTCTCTGCGGGGCGAAGCTATCACGTCCCAGAGGATACTCAGGGGTGGGTGAGGTTGAACTTTGCACTTCCACCAGAGCGCCTAGAGAAAGGTTTAGAGAGACTTGCGCGTGTTTTTCAATAATAGAAACATGAATCTTTTCATGTCGCAGTATTTCTCGCTTTATGGTCTGATAGGGTGTGAATTTCGTTTTGTAAAAAGCCCCGTATCTCCTCAACCTACTTCATAACTCGTATGATTGAACCTCTGGTCACCTAGTGTCCGCCCTCATTTTGTGTGCTCAACGGCCTTACGGCTCCTTTCGTCTCTGAATGCAACGAACTTCCATCTGCGGATGCGAGATCCAGACTGTGGGATTCTGCCTCCAATCGTTGGAATCATTCTGCAAGGCGAGCTCATATTTTTCGAGGAGCTGGATGATCAGGCACCGAATAATGAGATCCGCCAGGTACTTACCCAAACACTGACGAGGCCCGAAGCCGAACCGCCAAAACTGGTATCGCTGGTCGCGAGAGCTCTTCTCCAAGAACCGCTCCGGCCTGTAGATGGCCCCGTCCTCGCCCCAGAAGGCGCTGCATACGTTGACACTTTGGGTATCTATGATGAAGTCGGTCCCCGCAGGGATCACGTACCCATCGATCTCGCGGGGTCCCGGAGCCGACTGTGGGATCGAGAACGGCGCCGCTGGCCGGAGACGGGCCGACTCGGATATGCATGCCGCCAGTAGTGTCCGATCGTCGAGCATGTACAGCCTTATCTCGTCCTCGCTCCTGCCGCGCATCTCCATCTCTCGCGCGAGCTTCTCTTGATACTCACTGTTGGCGGCGAGAAAGATGACGTTCCATGCGATGGCGCCCGTCGTGACATCTAGGTTTGCGAACAGACACTCATCTAGAGTCTGAAGCAACTGTTGTGGCGTCACTTTTCCTTTGCGAGCCTGCTGGTACATGTGCGTGACGGGTGTCTCGGATCTCCCTGCCGCGGGAGTTTCCAGTCGTGCGGCTACTCCATCATTGAATGACTTCCATCTCTTCTTAAAAGACTCTAACTGACGTATTACTGGGATCGGAAGAAAGCGAGAAAGCGAGAACCGTGAGATTCCTCCATGAATCATTTGGGCGAATATCTGCTGTCGGATCGTCGTCAGTTCTCTCAGTTCATCGATCATCTGCTTGTCTAGATCCCCGTATAAGATCTCCGCTACTACCCAGAAAGGGAGCATCTGAAAACTCTCAGCCGGATCCAGAAGCCTCACGCCCGAGTGTTCGTCCCGGGCGAGGTCGTCAAACTGCGCTGATGTGTGTTTTAGGATGATTGGAAGGTGGTCTTTTATGCTCTTCCGATGAAATGCCCAGTCGACACTGCTCCGTACGGTCCTCCAGGTGTTTCCACTGATTAGCCCGACACAATTTCCAAGCAGCTCACTCATTACGTATCCCGAGTTGTTGTTGAGCGCCTTGGTGTGGTGATCCGAATCATGGAACACCGCGCGAAGATGCTCAGGTGTTGTCAGGACTCTATATCATCATATGGAGTAAAACTCAGTCTGCGGTCTCAATGGACATCGGGGCACCTTATTGTGTGATTGATGGTAAGGGATTGAAGAAATCTCACATTTCGGGCCTCGTCCCTGACCAGATCCTATACACCGAGCCATGCTGGATTCTCCAAGCTTCACTGTTTTGTTTACCTTGGAGAAACTTTTCTACATCGCCCTGTCCGTTCGGGAACTTGTAGGGACAGGTAGGTATCGATGATGTTCCTTCGATGCTTCGGGTAGGGTATTTAAGTACAAGAATGATCTATTGGCATTTTAGATCCGATATTTGTCACTTTTGGTGTGGGTGAAAGCAGGTGTCAAATTGAAAATGGGGTGCCAGCAGCTTACATGAATAAAGCGTGACAGTGCCTGATTTAGTATGGATATCCAAAAAGAACTTTGCCAATAGGCGACAAAGAGTATAACGGGAGCTACCCATTTGACATTTCTTAGGCTTTGGGTGACTGTCTCCCCCAAGACCGCCATCCTTATATGAGAATAGGACAGCAGGGCTTAAGATCGTGGACATCGAAGACAGAAGCTGATCGCAAACCAGGATCTTTGGATTTATTTTTCAACAATTTCATCAGAGGCGGTGCCCGGATAATCCATTTGCGGCTCCCGACATGTCGGATATTATATACGCATAATAGGTGGAGAATCCTTGAGCTGAACGGCGGCTTCGAAATTGACTCGATACACTCGCGTAACTAATTAGATCGAACCACCTCAATACACCAGTTCGGTGATGCTTAACAAGAACTACCTTTGTCATTCATGCGTATTGTTACGATTATAGGAGCGTACTAACGCGTTTAACTCTAATATGTCTGGGCACACCGCAGACGTTGCCAAGACTCTACAAGATGTCAACGATCAGATCACACAGTGTCTCCAATCCTTAAAATCTCTTGGTCTAGCTCTCTATAAGACACTACATCATGACAAAGAGTTACCGGACCGGGAAAATGTGAATCTTGCAGCTCAGGCAGTGGACTCGCTACATCAAATCCAGTTGATGCTGGACCCTCCCACGCTTATACTCGCAGATCATTTTTTGGGTGCGCTTTAGATACTCCTCTTGTGCGAAAGAGAATGATACTTAGTCTTCAATGCTGATAGATACTAGGGTATGTGAGATCCAAATGCCTCGTGGCTGCTGTTCAGCGGGGAGTTCCAGATGCACTGGCGCAGCGCCCCATGACTCTGGCCGAGCTTGCCAAGAAGACAGACTCCAAGCCGGAGAGACTGGCCCAGATACTGCGGCCGCTCTGCCTCGAAGGGATATTTTCCTACGACGAAGAGTCGCATCAGTTCTCAAACAATCCAGCTTCAACGCTGCTACTATCTTCCCACTGGACGCAGTGGCACAACTGGGTCACGCTCTACGGCAACCAGTTCTTCGACATCGCGCGTGGGATCCCTGAAGCTATGACAACCGGGACGTCGAGGAGCGCGGCGCAAATCAATTTCGACACCGACAGTAACATGTTTGAGTTTTTCCGCAAGCAAGATTGGGCGCCGCAGTTGCATCGGACACTTGGTGGAGGGGCTACGGCACAGCTGCCCGGAATCCTCGCAGACTACCCCTGGGACGAAGTCGCCGATGGCCTCGTCATGGATATCGGTGGAGGCGCCGGCGACTTCCTTGCTGGCTTACTTCGGAAACACTCGAGTATGCAAGGCGGATTGTTTGATCAGCCGTACATTGTGGACTATTTCCGCCAGACACTCGCCGAGGGTGGCAGGTTCCACGACATCGCAGCGCGAGTTCGGGATGATAATATAATCGGTGGAGACTTTTTCCAAGCAGTTCCACGGTGCGAAGTATACACCATGAAGTGGTGTCTTCATGACTGGACAGATGAGAAGGCGGAGATAATCCTAAAAGTCATTCGCGAGAACATGAGCGTGGTGCCGAAGAGTCGACTTGTTGTGCTGGAATCTGTTCTTTCCGACCAGTACTCCGAGCGTTTGGCCATTTATGGTGATATCAACATGATGATGACCATTAATGGCGGGGAGAGAAATAGGGACGACTGGGAGCGTCTGGCGAGATCCTCTGGTTGGAGAATTGAAGGTATCTGGAATCTGAGGCGAGCGTGGGTCAAGGCGATTGATCTCAGGCCGCTCTCCGACTGATAGAATGAATCTATGCCGTGCAAGCTCTCATACCCCCTATATCGCAATGGTTATCAGATCGGGAAAAGTATCGCTCGACAGTCTCTATTATGTGGAACGGATCTCATTTCATGACGACATCTTATTCCATCAACTGAACTATAAAATTTCGGGTTGTTGCAGTCTGCAGTGCGGTAACTGCCACAACAGACAACAATTCAACTTGCGCGTCATGACAATCCGATCAATTGATACCTGATTTGACACTAAACAAGTTGTCGAGAGTAGAGCAACCATTTGAGTGAGTTATTGTCCATGCCGCAAAACACCTGAAATGGACGAGGTAATAATCATTGTGATGTAATCAGTCATAATTAATGGTCCAAGGATCATTTTGGGTTGCATTCTAAGTTCAGCATGCAGCAACTCAGTTGGCTTTGCAATGCCTGTTCCGATGAATGCTTAGGCGTCTCGTCAAGTGAAACTACTTAGGTAAATGCCTACACAGTATGTGATTCCGGCACCACACTTTAGTTGCTGTAAGCTGAATTTTGTTACAAGGGTTGATGACTAAGGCTCATAGGCTGATATAGACCTATTACCCGATCTGACCTAGCGCACGAACCAGGTTGCCCCCCAATTCCCCTTACTACGCCAGATTTTAGGCCTAACTAGGCCTAAATACTGCCAGCGACTCTTGCCACCGAAAAAAATCAACACCTGCTAACACAACTTGATAATAAACTGTTGTATCGCTACATTGTTGTTGTAAAAGATGAACTCCCATATCAAAAGATAAGGGCACGAAATTTATTCATTGCAAGTTAGGTAATTGTTGTAACAGGAGTATTGATTGTAACTACTTGTGCTGTGTTCAGACATGGCCCTGGTTGTCTTCGGTCCCCGAAGGTTTGTGCTTCGGCCACCGACGATTTGCAGATCCCCACCAATTAGCATCCGTGAATTTCAAGATCTTATCTAATCAGATGTCGTATGTTGAACAATAGATTATATTTCTTCCAAATGCTTAGCATAAGGTAGGTAGGTATGTTGCAACTGCCTACTATTGTCACTTAACTAGTAGAAACTGTATCCCAGTTTTATGGTAACTATCGCCAAAAGATCCAACTCCCTACGAGTCAAACGATGCATGAAGAGCACATATTCCCAACACAAATACATTTGTAACCCAGACTCTAACTTGTAACCTCATAAGTTAGGGCATAATTAAATATGCTTGATAACTTTTGATCCAGATTGTAGTCTTTTCAACAAACATTGTTCAATAACTCAACATAGCGTATGGGTATAACTAGGCCAGATAACCTGGGAGGCCAATAATTATTCACGCGTCGCTGCGTTCGTATTGCAAGCCGGCCATGTCAGTGTTTATACTAAAACTAGGGTCGACAATTGTGTTTGCTAGCGAGAGAAAAGACTTTGGTAACTAGAAATCTATTCGACTTCAGCGGCCCGTCGGGATTAGTTAATTGTGCTGACACGAGTCTAGTAGATGAAGGCAGGGACTGATGGAGTAAACCCAATCTGGGCCGTTCTATCTAGGGTTCGCCCGTGGGTACCCGACGGGTACCCGGAAAAGCCCATGGGTTTTTTCGGGTACCCATTTTGGGTTGTGGGTCGGGCTTTTCTGGGTCGGGTTTTTCTGGGTC
>MU389027.1:0-36440 GCA_022578795.1 Xylariaceae sp. FL0255 | reverse complement strand
CAAAGGTAAAGGGGTAGTTGAAATGAGAGGCGGCTTACACGTACCAGGACCCTGGCCGGGCAGGGGATGGCCGGGCAGGGGGGTGATCAGCTTAACGGATCTTCTTACATGACGGTGGGAGCATTTATAAGCCTCCTAACGAGCACCCCTAGTTATCCTTATTGTTACCTGCAAATCAAGACTCCAGCGTGGCTGTGTATCCCGAGGGATAACAGCGCTCGTTACACCGCCCAACGCCGTTCACTCCGGTTCATGGCAACGTGTCAGCTCTCATTTAGCTTCAGACCCGAGCGGATTGGAAGTATCTTTGGTCGTAGGCGGGTTGGGGCCGGGAGACATAATGTGACGATTCTCGTTACATATACCGCATCTACCGTGTCCACACCACCCACATTCCGAATTGTCTTTGGAACATTTGAATCGACAATTGCAGCAAGGCTATGGAGTGAACTATGTTGAGCTCATTTGTTCAGAAATTAATCCGAAGCTCATTGCTTAGTACTTGCGAAAGGTGACAAGACAACCTGGCTACAAAGAGATTAATGAGCGTGAGGTAAAGCGAGGATGGTGAAATATGGCGGTGATGCGGCTGTATCAAAACAACTGTGGGCTTACTGATATTGTTGAGCGCGTTCTTCGAGGTAGGCGAAGAGTTTTCAAGAGGGGTTTGCTGCTTGATAGCGAAGGAGTTTGCGTGATGTTATCCAACTCCAAAAGAAATCTTGGGTGGCGGGTGTATTTATCAAGAAAGAATAGTCTCTAGCGGCCTGTCTATGATATGATAATTCTGCCTTGATGCCCAATCTGAGCCCTAGCGGTCCTCCATAAGGCGCTTAATACATGTAGCAGAGGGGCTTTGACCTCGGACAAGTGACCAAACCGCCTTACCTCATTGATCCACTGTCAAGATGAGACCGAGGTAGCCAGTAATAGAACCCTTTTTGCAGGGCCAGTCCCCTAGCGTGTGACTGTTCCGATGATTGTGACTAAAGGCAGGTGATAGGATCGCATTGAGCACATTCGCAGGCATTTTTAATCCGCTGGGCCGCCTTGCAAACAAGGGTGGTACGATTAGCTCCATAGCTCCTGGAGATCAGGGGCGTCGCGGTACGATTCATTTCATGGAGTGAGGCCGCCGACTACCTGGAATTTGCCTCTGAAACCTGACCTGAATAAAAACAAATTCCTCTGTATTCGAGATGGCAGGAATCTAACCTCCTGAGTGACTTGGCTTGCTCCTTTAACATTCCCCCTCGACAGCAGACCTAACTCGTGGCTGTATGTTCTCATCGCCCGGCTGTACAGACGGGGTTGAGGCAGCCAATAATATAACTTCGAACTGTCCTATCTACCGTAGTTTGCCTAGTAGATCTTGGGCTACCCCCTAGTTCCCTAACCGCCGACTGTCAAGTTCGAAGGCCGTGAGTTATGACCGATCGATGCAACTGATCCCGTATGAAAGTTATGAAACAAATGCAGATACACAAAGTAGCAACCTATGAGGTTGTCGGCTCGACTATTTGTCAGAGCCGGCCCACCAGTCTAGGCTGCGGAGGCAGCCAGCAGCAACAGGTTGGTTCGCTGAATCTGGTTCTCGAGGGTGAAAACGCCGCCTCCGGTGGACTTGCGCTCTGCTTGGTCGGACGGTTCGTCGGGAGTTCCCTCTAGACTGCTCGTGGTATTATCGACCAGCCCGTGCTGGGTGAATATGCAGGGCCGAATGAGAATTAGCCAGTTAACTAAACTTGAATATCACGAAGAGGCATGATCAAGGTACTGAGCTTACGTGAGGGTCCGTGCTCTGGGTCATTGCAATCCCTAGTCTCACCATCTTCGTTAATACTGATTTCGTAGCGTCATTGCTGTGTTCATAAACTTCTTTTTGGGGGAGACTCGTTAATTAAGTTGCAGGCGGAATGTACTAAGTAAACAGATTTGACTGCATCATGCATAGTTCTTGGCTTGTGGTTACAGAGATTCAGAAAGACCGGGACTAACGATTCGGCTACATGTCAGAGTCATGATAATTTCTCCATTAATCCGAGGCCCTCGTACCAAAGTCAATCAAGCTACTTATCCGTGTATGTTTGTCTCCGCTTCTGCTGCGTCCTCATGAGAGAAGCCCAATGCTCTAGCGAGGAAATAATACCTCCAAACATTCACCATGCCAACCTGCTCTTTGTTTGAAAGTTCAAAAGGTCGTAGATGGGCCACAGATGACTTCCATCCCATATTATCACACGCGAGCTCAGTCCCGGTAGCTAGAAGGATCAGGATCTCCATTCTATATCCGCTCGAAAGCTTGTTGAGACACGAAATATCGCACGGGTCGTCTTCAATATAGACTGAAGGGTAGCTGGGTTTAAAGCCAAGGATGCAATAATAAGCTATTAGGCCGTAGATCTGCAACATCAGTCGATCTGGGTTCAAAGCCTGCAGAATATCACCGGACGTTGCTTTGGCCCATGCGTGGCCATCTTCGCTATAAGCCCAGCTCCAGAGGAACTGGCGCTCAGGACTGCCGATCGGCGGCACTGGCCTTAGAAGTAGGTAGATTGGAATGAAGTTTTCCATCTCTCCAAGGTGTTCAAGCTCATCGTATCCAGGCTGATCCTGTATATACCTTGAATTCTCGTTAGCAGTGATCAGGTTACAAGATGGAGAGACGTCCACGTACTGCAAGACCTCATCTTCTTCAAGGACTTCCGAGTCCCAAAGGAGCCGCAGATGCTTGAGGAAGCTTTTCACAGTCTCGTGTACTTCTAGCGCTCTTATGCTCCTAGCGGACGTTGGTTTGGGTGGTGAACGTAGGGGTAGGACCTTAACAGCCCCGTATAGAATAGCAGTGATAATAATTATCATGACAAAGTATCCTACAGCTTGGCTGACTGTCTGGATAGCTATCTTAATACTACTCATGGTTGCGGGGCTATGTGTATTATGAGAGAAAGATTCGCTCATGTCGGCTCCTGGGAAATATTCAAAGACTTGAAAAGGGTGGATACGGAAACGGGGGCTAGATGGGACGAGGTGTCTAGATCTATGAGGGTAAAGAGAGAGAGAGAGAGAGAATAGTCGGTATGGAGGATAATGGCGCCATGCTTCCTTTTATATTCGATAACGTATGGATTCTGCCTTGTCGTCACAGGAGAAGGACTGAAGCAACAATTGTCCCAGAGCCCGGAGGTTGAAAAATGCTTGGCTAGGCAGTGTGGCCCCCTTGCTAGAAATCATAGGACAACTTGCGTACCCTTAACCATCTTGCCTCTTCGAGACCTTCTTACCCTGGTGATATAATGAGGCAGACAGGTCTGCCTCCGACGATGTCTCTAATGCAGCGCCTATGCTCGGCTAGTCCGTGGTGGCCGAAGGGGATGGGTCTCGAAAAATACCTAGTCCGCGGGTGAAATATCTAAGGCTCACCTAGGGCCAGATACTGGCAAGGTATAACGGAATGAGGCCTCCTTGAGGGCGAAATAACATGGAATAAGAGAGGTAGACTCAGGTAGCGGTGAAGGGCATGAATGACATTCTCCCAAAAATGAGAGATTTCGCGAGGTCCACAGGACTCTAGGGAACTAAGTCTAGAAGGTTCGATCAAGATCTGCTGCCGCTTGTCCTCCCACATCGCTATTATCACCTTGACGTCCTTCTCGAACGGACTAATTACTCGCGATGGATATCGTGAGACTCACTACGTTCTGCCACTTCTCTCACCCGACATTACCACCAACATCTGCAACTTGTCGGCGGGTGGAGTGGCTGAACAAACCGTCACCGTCCTCGACGCGATACCTAAACGGTATCTTGGGATCTCCGGGGCTCAGCCTTCATGCCAGATAAGGGTGGTTATTGAGAGGGGCTCCGGGACTTCCAGGCTGCAGACCCTTTGAGGTGTTTCATCACGATTTCATGCTCTCTGGTCTCGAAAAGGAACGGGCCAGAAAGCAAGGAGCAAAAGATTTCCTGGAGAGACATCGGGATTGTCTGATTCAGAATACTGGAAGAGGCCACCAAGGCATAGCTATCGCGTTTTAGTGATGGACTTCAGCCAACAGCGTCGATAGGTATGAGGCAGCCAACAAGCAAGAGAACATCTTTCTGCAGAGCTAAGCCACTGGGCTGAAGTCGATCATGGGATGTTAACATAGGGGTAAGTTATTTTCAGACGTTGGTACGATTAGGAAAATGCCTCAGCATCACATTCACCCTCGATTCAGGGGCTTATTGAGCCCGAGCCCCTATCTAGGTCCGCGTCTCATTTCAGTCTCGTGTGTTGTATGCTCATTCTAATGAGTATATAAACAGGTCATTCGTCGACAGGTTGGCCTTTGTCTTTGTCCACCTCTTTATCATCAAAGAGTACGCATACTTCGCATCACCTAATTAAACCCCTCGGAATATGGCGCTACGATCAAGTCCTCTCCCTCCCGACGATGAATGCCCCCCAAGCATTGATCAGTCATACTTGGCTGATCCTTTTATTCTGCACTTTCCAGTTTTTCCGGGGATAGAAGAATGTGCCCTATGTCCATATATGCAGCATCCGTGTTGTCGCTTCTATCAGAATGTACTACTTGCCCAGTATGCAACACCGAGGCCGTCAATGCCATCCTGGACGGGCATCAACACACCGATGCATCAGCTTTCTGAGATACCAATCCCGGGTTCCAATCATGAACACGCAGAAGAACCTTCGTCTCTCTACGGGACCCCAGCGGGGTTGGACTCCTCTCCATCGTGGTATAGCCTTGTCAACAGCAACGAGGCAGTTTTCATGAATTCTCTTTTAATGCCGACACTGGAGTCTCCGCACTTGGTACATAACGACTCTTCTTTTCCCGTCGTTGACTTGGGACTTACAACCATTTGCTAGGGTGAATTTTCCGACCCTGACCTCCCCAGCTCCCAGCTCGGGAGCGACGATGCTCTTTACGCGCATAGCTTGCGTCTCGGAACTCCTAATCACTCCATAGAGCACCCGGAACAAGCTCGATCGCCACCGGATCTGGAGATTGAAACAAGGTAGGCTGTTTCTTTTATACTGTATTATATCAGAACTATCAAGGATCGCTTACTTAAAGTATCTGTAGTACTCTGCCCAATAGGGTGTCGACTCCTTTGGCTGAGACGGCCCCGGCACATATGCAGTTGAGTTCCGTGCAGACGGGCCTGGATGTTATGAGCTCAGTAGAGACCTGCGCCAGTGAACCTAGCACGGCGACAACTGCGAGCAGGCCAGAGATAACGGCAGCAAAAGTCTGCACATATTCATGTACTTATTACGGGTGTACGCTACGATTCGAGACGCGGGCGTTGCTGCAAAAACATAAACGGGAGAAACACCAACTAGCCAAGGCGCGCAATTCTCATCACGACCCGACTACATTCATCTCGCAGGCCGGACCGCATAGATGCAACATGAATAACCCGGAGACGAGAAGGCCGTGTAATACGGTATTCTCTCGTCCATACGATCTTACTAGGCACGAAGATACGATACACAACAAACGTAAACAAAAGAACCAATGCGTTTTCTGTGCGGACAAGACATACAGCCGTGCAGATGCACTACGAAGGCACTATCTCAAGTGCCACTCGGAAGAAGAGTTTCCGAACTCGGCTGCTAGAAGACGCAAAGATGGGCAAGCAGTTTCGACTTGAAGTCATTGAGGAAACCCAGCGAGTGGCCCAAGCGCAGCGGTGCAGCGAGGAGCAAGCGATGTGGGCAGTCTATAATATACAGCAGGGGCAACAGGCCTGTTTTTTAGACCAGTTTTACAAGAGGGCTAACCACTAAGAGTAAGAACTGAGAAACTGGTCTAAATTCCATCTATTTATCTTTCTATTCAAATCTGGTTCTAGGCTGCCTCGACGTACATACTGTAACTTTCCTTTTCGGTAAAATGTTAATACGTATAAATACATGCGCAGCTACCGTACTGTAACTTGTTACTGTATACATAGTATTTTCTTGTCCTAATGCTATATAAGGTGTCAGCCAGTTCGACATTTCCCGAAGCATCGCAGATGCGCGTTGTCATGGATGGTATACGGTTATCCTGTTGATGACTTTAGGGTCAAAGTTCTCCTAACTAGTACTAGCGTGCTGACAACCACCCCCGCCCGGTGCGCAAAATTGACATGTCATCTAGATTACGGCTTACAACGTGATTGCAACGCACGATGTCATCCTAGGCAACAAAGGTTTATAACCTCGATAATGACGTGCAGATTGGGTGCTTACCCGATGCGGGGACTTTTCTAACTATCTGCCGACATGCTCATTGTCATCACATTAAATATATAATTAATCTAGCGTATGCTGACAAACACCCCTGGCCGATATGCAGTGTAATCATATCACGACTTCCAGAGTAGTTGCAACCCCCGATGTCATCATAGAGGCTTACAAGTTTCTCCTCTTGTGAACGGCGCCACTGTATATATATATATACTATACAGTACATATGTACATACACAATGGACAGAGTTACATACATATGTGTAAACAGAACATAATCGACTCCGGTACGTGGTCGGGATAATGACATGTATCATGTAAGCCTAAGCTTGGGCCTTGGCCTCGCGCTCTACCTATGTATCTAGTCATTCTCGTCAGCGATCATGGATATCCAGACTTGGATGTCCAAGTCTGGATATCTATTCTGAAAGCCCCAGAGACCCGCTTCAAAATCTTGTCCAGGAGTAGGATTTCCAATTCTAGATATCCAGAAATGGATATCTATATCTGGGTATCTACTGGTGAATCACGTGTGTTTTAGAACAAGACAAGTATGATATCAAAATTTAGATATCCAAGTCTGGATATCCATTCGGAGTGCCCGATTTAGACCTAAGTCTAGGATATCTAGATCTGGATATATACTCTTGGATATCCTAGGCTTACATGGATAGTCAGGTTTATCACTCGATACCTTGGAACCTTCTTGTTAAGGAACGACCTCGAATCATCTCAAACCAGATTATTAATGATGGAATGTGGTCGAAAGATATAGAATCTCCATTAGAGATTCTATATAACCACGATTGTCACGGTAAATGCCGTTGTGGAGATCAGCTTATGTAACTAGCAGGGGATCACCTATTTAAGGTCGACCCTCTGTAGCTATTTTATTTCTTACTCTCTTAGAGAGATCACCTCAATATATCATTCAAGAGATCTACTACAGTGGTTCATTCCCAGTGTCACTTTACTTCCACTAAGCTGTCACCCTCCGTGACAACGATGTTATTACCTGTTTTCTTTTTTGTTCTATGTCTCTCGTCTTGTATGTATGTTACGCCTAGTGCATAGGATAGTGTCGTAGGCATAGGCGGAAGGTAGAAGGTGGTGGAAAAGTGATGATGATTCTCAGAGGCAGAAGACCTAGCTAGCTACACTGGATGGTGGTCTATTTACACACAGGTGTGGCATCTGGCGGGGCAGGAGCCTGCGGAGACAGGTGCCCGCACCTGACAGATAGTAATATTAATGTCAAGCGTTTAACGTATAAAAGTCCTCCACCGTCTTCGCCTTGATACTTCTCATCACGTATATACACGAATACAAGCCATCCGCATCCAGGAGCTACTAGTATATACGAGGAATCCAAGCCTGATGCTCGATGGGCATAATTTCCAGACAAAAGAAGCCACGGTTCTGAACTACGACTAAGAGCAATCAAGGTCCTCGAGACCTATTCTATACCAGCCCTTTTCAGGTATAAACAGGTGAGACGCTCTCATTGATACTATCTGCTAAACTAATTATACAACTTGAAAGGATTTGATCACCGGCCTGAGAAATTTCTCCAATCTAGGTCATCATTAAACAAATAAAACAGCAGGGCCTGCCAATGTCGACGCAGAAAGTTCGTCCATACTCTGGAAGTGATCTTGGGCAGTCAGAGCAACAAACACAGTACCTTCGATTCCTTCGGGGAACGAGGCCGTCCCCGAGCTCGTGGTTGTGCGGTTCAGTGCTGTATAGGTGGGGGGGCCTAGCTCATGAAGCCATGCGGCAAAGAGCGCCTTGTTCGACTCGATTCTCATCGGCTCTTGCGCTGGATCCCAAGTGAATGAGACTTGCCTCGTGCCTTGTGTCAGCTCCATGTTGGCAGTGAGAGATGGCAATATGGGAAACGGAGGTATGACCGGGCACGAGCCGGGAACGACAAATCCTAGAGCCAGGTTGAGGGCCCAGGTCTCCGGGATGGGCGTCTCGAAGGGCACAGAGCTCGTTTCGTTACCGACAGCAGACTCAAAGAACGTATTGTGTCTTGCCTCAGTAGCGACGATGCTGGCTAGACCGGTGGCCAGCCCCTTGTCTTCGTCAGGCAGATCCGCCACGATCGTCAGGCCTGCCCCAACCGCCACGATGCTCAATGAGCACGCAAGCTCGACGAACTCCGATGTATTGCGAGAAGGAAACTCGTACTGACAAGGCGCCACAAGGTCTTCACCAGCAGCGAGAAGGATGTTTTGGAGGGCTGTTTGATGGCCCACCTCTTGCTACAGTCTTACGGTCAGCCAATGGTCATGAGGATATGTCGGAAGCTTATTTCCTACCGTGACGATATTTGCGATAGATTCATTGAAACTGTCCCCAAATTGGGTGTCGGTAGCTGTGATATTGGCAGCAGCACTCCGAGCAAAAGCGATTTCTAGGTTCTCGAGAAAGAGAGCAAGCTGCAGACTGGATATGGACTCCGGAAGCAGGTTCAGTGTGATTTGATCCCCAGTTTCGTTCGAACAAACTGGGCTAGCTAGTGCTCCCGTACCAAAACAGACCAAAAAGGTAAGCAAGTTATATTGCATTTTGTACAAACCGAGTAGTATATGCCTTCTTCTGCGATCTAATATCAATAGTTTTTACTTTTTTTTTCAAACGTGCTGTTGTTTTGTTTATATATATGCCCAAAAGCTTTAAGAACTAAATATCGTAATCTGTTTTATAATTGTATACTATAAATAAAAAGACTCGAATTATTTTATAGCAGCTAAAATTAGACTATAAGGCAGATTATAATAAAGTTTATATCTAAATGGTTATTTTAAATACAGGATATTCTAAAATTAGTCACTTCGACTCTCGGTGTACCGGACCCGTTGTTATTTTTAGGTTTTACCGATTCTTAACCTCGCTAGGTATATTCTCCCTGTTGCTAAGCAGAGAATATATAGTCAAAGCTGTTTGCTCTATTTTAGCATCCCTGGCCAGGTCGGATTAGCAATACCCAAAATGATTTCTTCATTCCAATGCCTGCTCTTCTTTGCTACAGCCGCTTTATCCATCACTTACCCTTTCCAGGTGTCACAATGCAGTTTAGAGGCCGAACCTACCACTATCTCTCCCTCCCCGATCGCTGTCTCACAGTCCGGGACTAAAGGCTCGAACTCCACCACGTTCGAAGGCATCGTGACTGCTACCGCATTCCGGACCTTGACGGTTACGTCTACGGAGACGACCGGCTCTATTGCCGAAACCTCTCCAACACCAAGCCCCCCGAAGGTACACATCATTGATGTCGGTGCCCGGGGCGATGGTGCTTTTGATACCAGCTATGTTACTGCTCCGGTTGGTGACATAGTCAGGTTTGACCTTCTCTCCGAGAACATTACCATTGTAGAATCGACGCTTCAATCGCCCTGTCAGCCCAACGGCTTGTTCTACGTCGATATAGACAATTCAACCCTCCAGGATAAGGACGTTTCTATCTACTATCCTATAGTAGACCTACGGCCTCGCTGGTTCTATTTGTATGTAAACACAAAATCGATAAAGTTAGATAATACGTGCTAATCTTGTTCTGCTATACAGAAAACGACCAACTTCACAAGAGCAATGCAATGCGGATATTGTATTTTCAATCAACCCAAGCGATAAACTAGGCGTGTTTCTTAAAAATGTGCAGGTATGGGCCGATAGACCTACCAATCCAGGCATCTACAGCAATAGCACGGTTCGGACTTGGCGTCGAGATCATAGCGCCCACTTATATTGATCAACAATAGCGGATTATTCATTGATAGGACTATATAACAAGTAGTACAGTATAGTATTGCTAGCGACCTCTAGAGTATATATAGATATTAAATATAGCTCTTTTAAATTAAAGCCAATATCGATAGCTATGTTTGCCAGTAACCGACGTAAACTAATTATACAATAAAAATAATAAATAATAATACCTAAAACTTCTATACACATTCTGTGTTACATACTCCTATTTACTACTTTCTAAGTAATAGCGGTTCCATGGAGATAGTGGCAACATAATGGCCTCATACGGACTTAGCTTCGGCATCCGTAGGCCTCCAATCTGTTGAGTAGGAAAGGCACTAGTCTCGGGGAACTTTCCGCCGGGCCCCGGGAATCGTTCTCCTCTAGTATGGATGGCACATGACTCATCCGTACTGGCGTCTTGATCTGCGCAGCCAAGTTTGGACATGATTTCAAATATTGCCGGGTTTCCGTCTGAGTCCAACCCAGTCTCCCCAAACGTCCAAATGTCTCCATTTCGGACCATATTATACAACTTATAAATCGTAGACTTATAGACAGTAAGAGTTGGCTCCATAAAGTCGATTAATCTAGGCTGTCGTTAGTTGAAAGATATTTATAATAGCGGGTCAGTTTACCTGGTCGAAGTTCCTTGCTCTGCCCTCTTTGTCGTGGGATGTATCAAGATATGCGCTTTGCATTTATTGCAAGGATATCCACTCAACTTGAAGCGTCGTTTTCTACATAGTCCACATACGTGTGACACTCTCTGCCGAGCTTTGCGCCGCTGCTGCTCTGGAGCTGGGTGGGATATTTTTGGCGTAGCCATTTTGAAACGTTGTTCTTATACATATACATATATACATACAAGGACTATAGATATTTACGTATAAGGTGATAATATTACCTTCTTCTCTGGCAGCCCTTCAATATATAGAAATAGATGATGACGTTCTGTTTAAACGTCCATACTTTGTAAGGGTGATGGCAATTAAGCAATGGGAATGTCTTATTCTGGTGCTGATTGTCATCATCTCCATGATGACGTCTAGTTTTGATGCTTACACCATACGTTGGTCATCATATTCTGACATGCTTACTGTCGTTATATTACACGTACTGACTTAATCTTCGGTATAGGCGTCACCGCTGACCGGCAGGAGACATGCAGTAAAAGGCGACCAGAGGATGGGTTATATTATAGAGAGCATCTGGTCTCCTAGGTGGATAGAGTAATCATGAAAATAGTCGGTACACCCAAGATCAAGTCAATACAGTGCATACTGTCGCGATAGTCTTTCGAAACTACACAATCTTCCACCCACAAGACACTTATACACATACAGTAGTGCACTACGAGAATGGATCAACTTGTCCTCTTAGGCTCGCTTTTTTTAACCTATATAGTCATTGCAGGTATATACAGGGTGTTTTTTCATCCCCTCGCCAATATTCCAGGACTATTCCTTGCCAAGATATCCAGCTTTCCTGCTTTTTACTATACACTTAAGCAAGATCGTCATGTCTGGCTCTGGCAACTCCATCGGAGATACGGTTAAGTGGAGTGGCCCATTATAAAAGCCCCCAGCGTGTCTCGGTATCTAATACCTGATATCAGGATCTATCATACGTATCGCACCTAGCAGCATAGTAGCCAATACACCAGGCGCATACAGAGCGATATACGATAGCAAGAAGGACGTCCGTAAAGGGGAGTATTACAAAGTCTACCCCCGTCAAGCTGACGCTTTGACGACATGGAACTGCACCGAGAAGCCTGTGCATGCCCGCAAAAAACAGGTGCTTGCGGCTGCTTTCTCAGACAAAGCATTGCGCTCCGCAGAGCCATTCATTCATGCAAATGTCGATAGATGGTGTGAGTTGCTCTCGCGGGAGATCAAGGCCGGGGCAGAGTGGACTGGGTCCCTCAACATGGCCGAGTTGACGTCGTACCTGATCTTCGATATATTGGGAGACCTGTGCTTCGGAAAGTGCTTCAACATGAAAGAACCCGGTAGTGATCTACGCCATATCTCTTCCTTGATGGCGTCATTCATTAGGATCATGCACCCGGTAAGTCAGACCGATCATGGTTGAGATATCAGATCTGACGCAAACTCAGATTGCCTTTTCTCCATTCGTAAGTCTCTGGGTCTATCTTAAGCCGCGAGGGCTAGACAGATTCCTCAGAGAAATGGCCCCGTCATCGCTGAAAAACTGGGAGCAGTTCATACTACAATGCTTCACGGAGAGAGCGCAAGCGGAAGAACAATCCAAATTGTCAAGAGTGGTACATGGTTATCCCGTTGATTATCTTGAGGTCTAAGTTCCCCGAACTACTCGTCGGGGGCGAAGCCATCTTATATACACTCGGGTGGTCACGTGTGGGGCGTTCTCCATTGTATCTAGCCTTCATGGCTTTGACACAAATATCAGGACCAAGTCGGCTCGGGGCTAACAGGCAGTCGCAAGGACTTCTTCCACTACTTATTCCAGGCCAGGGACCAGCAGTCAGGGCGCATGGCCTATACGAGAGCAGAGCTGTTGGGGGAGACGGAGAACTTGATAGTAGCGGGGTCTGACACGACCGCCACCGCCCTCTCCGCCGCCTTGTTCTACCTAACATATCATCCCGATATACAGTCGCGAGTAGCAGATGAGGTAACATCGATATTCTCCAGTTTCGATGATATGACGGCAAACAGCAACAAGCTCTACGATTGCATATACCTCCGGGCCTTCACCAAAGAGGTTCTGAGGATGAGCCCACCCGGGCCCGCAGACTTGTCGCGAGAGGTCCTATCCGACGGACTCGTCATCGACGATCTGCGTGTTCCGCCTGGTACCACCGTCGGCGCAGCTTCGTATTGCATGCACTATAACGATGCGTACTTCGACGCGCCATTCACATTCAATCCAGACCGCTGGATCGTCAACCACAAAGACAAGACAGGCTCGTCGGCGGCACGGGTTGCGCGTGCTGAGAGCTGCTTCTCCGCTTTTTCGACAGGCCCCAGGGCATGTATTGGAAAGAACCTGGCGTACTTAGAAATGTATATCGTCATTGCCAAGATCTTGTATCAGTTTGAGATTCGGCGGGATATATGCAACAACCTTGGCGGCGGAAGTCCCCGGGCGAGGGATGGCCGGCGAGATGCCGGCCAGTATCAGCTCTATGACATCTTCGTTGCTATCCGAAACGGGCCAATGGTTCAGTTAAGACACCGAGTACCACATTCATAGTCACCTTGGTGGGTTCTAAGATATAGTATACCCTTCGGGGCGAATAATTACCAATTAGCTCCTTTAGACTGGGTTTCTTGAGCACTTGGCAACTATTCTTCCACTTCTTGCGTTTCCAGCACTCTGCTGCAAGTGACTATGGGCTCGGCGACAGCTGGGCGGGGTCCATGATCCCGGTTCTCTTTTTTCTGCCTGCAGAATCTTAAGAGGCAGAATGTACATACCTTTTTTCTGCGGGGGCTTTGCCACCGCTGGGGACGCTACGCGTTTCCCACTTTAACGCGTCAAATCGCGTCTTTGCGTTTCTCTAGAAGTATGCCTATTTAATAACCGCAAGTCCTACATCCCAAGTCATGCCTCGAAGAATAACTCCTTATCTGCCCTCGTTATGATCTCTTGTTCATAATAGTATGGTTGACCGCGCCATAGGATTACATTAATAGTCCGTTAACACGAGCTGGCAGCTCGAAAAGCCCGGTCCCTTCCACAGCCTACGTGCAGATCGTTGCAATCCCTCCATCACTGCCGCCCCTGACAGCCATCTTAACTACAATACGTCTCCTCTATTCAAATCACGTTTCCGCCGCGGCATTTCATCAAGATAGAAAAGTCCAATGCTGAACATCCGGATACCAGTCATCTCAGCTAAGGGTGCTCGTGAGGAGTCAATCGCTCCAAGAACAGCCTTGAATCAACAGCTAAGAAACAGAACTAACAGAGTGATTCGATACATATGAAAGTATCTATAGACATCACTTCCTTCCCTGCCCACGATGTTGGATCGATAGGCTTGATATGACTTGACGTCCTCATGGTAGAGTTGCCAACGCAGCTAATTTCCCAAATTCTTATTGTTACCCTCGCATTGCCACAGGCTATCCAATCCCGTCATCCCTGGCCTTCCATAGCATCAGACTTTATACCACTCATCACTCTAGCATTTCACGGATGCTGAATCCGCCCTGTTTCATAATGATTGAACCTTTTGTACAACGCGTAGCTTCCCTCGGAACTCGCGGCTCGCCTGGGTTCTGCATTCTGTCCCGCAGCCCCTTAAGTTCCGCAAGGGATATCTTGTCTTTATCCGGGCAATCCGGTCGATGGGCTGCAATAAGGACAAATGGATCTGATTTCTCAGATGAATCTTTATGGTCTGCTTCAAGCTCCATAAGATACGTTTGGGTGTATCCGAAGTAGACTTTAATATCTTGTTCGGTAGGTTCGAGATTTCCACTGTCCATCTGCTCCCCCGTTCTGAAGTAGTGAATAGCGTTTTGTACATATTTCTATTTTAGTCTTAGCTTATTCCCGGATTAGAAAACGGTAAAGCATACCTTAAGTGACTCATCAGACATATCAATGCCACGTGACAAGGCTACAAGGACGTGTGACATTGTAGGCGGCTCATACTCCGAAGCAAGATCACCCGAAAAGACACCCATATAGAGTTCGTTTCTTGTATTAACCCCGGCAGGCGTCAAGGGGGGTAGGAATTTATCATCATGTCTTGATTTCGATTGTAGGAAGACGGTGAAAAGTCCCAGTAGCAGTGGCGACGCCAACGTTACGAAAAGTACCGGGCGACGATATAGCTCGTTCCAAGACGACCAATCTCGGAGCAATATAACCAAATAACCCAGCAAGAGGATGCAATAGAAGGTTCGGAAGAGGTTCAGAGCAAGATCTCGGGTGGTGGGAGGGAACATTGTAAACAGGGGGAACTAAGCACGAGAAAGACAAGGGGAAACAGCCGACGATCGAGGTAGAAATGTAAAAAGAGAGATAATAAAAGTCAAGCGGGATAGTATAATCTGAGAGTGTCGATTTTTCAGTGTTTGGGTAGTTGAAGATAGTATTGTGTTATAAGAAGGAATTGAAGAGACAAGACAACGGCGAGCTTGTCTTATATACCTAAAAGATACTCTCCTATCTGGCCAGGAGGCGGCTTTCGTGTGATCCCATGGGGCCTTCTTTGTAGATGTAGTCTGCCTTGCTACGGGCGAGAGACGCCCAACCCGGCCTGGGGCGAGCACAACTGGGTTGATGGAGGGTCCGGCCAGGGGTTTGGACGCGCCGTCATGCATGATACGTTAGAGTCTGATCCGCTTGCGGAGACTCCTTTGCTTTTGACCGGGTCGAGTCTATATGAAAGGGTGGCGTGATGCCAGGGTTGTTTTCTCTGCCCTGGTCACGGCGCTACTGGAACCAAGTCTGGTTACAACGGCGGTTGCTATAATGCCATAGCCACCTTGAATCTATAAGGCGGCTGGGCATGACTACATGAGCCACTCCCTGCGCCGGAACTACAATAGGGGGAGTATAACTTAGGTGTTAGCGCTGGGCTGTGCGGCGCCTCTGAGCTAACTTCAAGGGCTTCATCATCCTCGAATACCAGTCCTTTTGGAGCGCGCTTACGCCATGCGGCCTCTGTCGGAGTTTGACCCACGCCTCTGAGGCACTTGACTGCAGGCAAGGCGCTCAGTCAAAGCTGAGAGTCGAAAGAAAGGGGTCTCGGCCGAGGAGTCAGCCTAACTGGGGGTCGAAACAACGTTGGCCGCATGGCACCGCGCCTACTTCCCAAGTTGCCACCCAGAACGGGACGCCATAGGAGAGGCAATAGCCGGAGTGTGCTACGTGGAGGCCTGAGAGAAGCGCGGCCTGGCCGAACTTGCCTCATACCATCCACGAGCCAATTAAACAGCGTGTCGAATGCTAGACCCGTTTGATTACCCCTCCGCTGGCATAAATGCATGATACTTGGCTTCCAAGACGGCTCTGTACGGATGCCTGGAAACCAAAGCTTCTGCACCACAGCCCTCGAGTTTAAAGAGTTGAAGGGGTCCTCCCTTGCTCCTCCCGCAGTGCATAAAAAGGAGCAAACACCTCCCCTGACTTTGAGTCGAAACCGTTCAAACCTTTTCCTTACACCAACTTCTCTTCTCCTTCCCACTACTCAACACTATCATGTCCCTCTCTACCGTCACAGATGCTCGTCAGCACGACCAAGGCAATAGAGCTAAATTTCATAGCGAGGTAGAGGAGATGATGCCCGAGTTTCACGAAACGTTTCCTCCTGATGGCCCTCGCCCAATGCCACACTTGGAATTCCGTCAAGAATATAACGATCAGGTTGGAATCCTGGAACAGAAACCACGGACAGCGGATAAGACTACCGCAGACAGTCACCCTTTGACTCTGGAGTCGCCTTGTCTCGAGCCTGGTTTAATCGAATCGAGCAGCGATGTGTTACTCGAGGTTTTTACCCACTACTTGCTTCAGAAGATGAGAGAATTCGAGTCGTTTGAAGAGTTTGTCACGGGATGTGCCCCGGACAAGGCCGCGATGCAACTGTTGGTCACCCACTTCCACCAAGAGTACCCAGCGTTGCGTATCAAGTTCCCCCCGGGCACATCCTACCAGGTCCCTTTCGAGGACCTTCAAGAAGAGCTGTCCCTTTTCGACAGTTCTCTTGAATTTCCTCGTGCGCTATGGGAGATCATGCGCCAACACAGGAAGCTTATGAAGAAATCCAAGAAGACAAGACGAGATCGACTTGGCACCTACTTCATGCGACAGAAGATCGACGAATCTGGGTCGCTAGAGAACTTTTTCCAGCACACCAACTATCTCAATGACGTCTTAGATCAATCGCTATCGGTCCTATACACTGAGTTCAATCAGAATCTACCCGCACTCGAGCTAAAGCACCCTGTCGATTCTCCCGCCCCAGAGAAATCTCCCGAGGAATTCTGGAGTTGGCTCCACGCAGAATGGTTGAGACTACAAAGGGAGCATCTTGGCGTTGACGACGCTGGTAGCAAGGGTTGTTTGTACCACTCATTCGACGATATTGGGATCCAACCCACAGTTGTGGACAGCGCCGGGGCTGCCAACTTACAAGCGCCAGCACTAAACGGAGTCGAAACCACCCAAGCGGCGTATCGAACTGATCCAATTACCGATATCTCCGCCCGGGCAGTTCAGCCTAAGAGAAATCGCCAAATGTACAAGACATGGCAATTCAAGCTTAGGGGCCGAAGACAATACAAATCGCTGCTTAGGTCACCGAGATCTCGCAGTCGATCTGCTATTCAACGAAGACGTCGTGCCGCTTTAGCCTCCCAGGGAGCAGCTTGAGTATGTTCCCTCCAGTCCAGCAGACCCCGAAAATGGCGACGATTCTAAAGCCATTGTTAGTTGCCAACGCATGATTCATAACAGACTTCTCATAACGGGACTAAAAGGCGATATATAGATCTACCAAGACCAGCATCAGTTTCTAGAGAAATGCTTCAATATTATTTAGCTTACATTGCGCCATCTGGTTTTGATCTTGATTAACTACTTCGGAAACAAAGGCATGTGAAGATAGACTGTGGATTTCGGAGATCTCTTCTAGGTAGTACCTGCAAGGAAAGGGGCTAAGGGTAGAGTGGGCTGCCCGGAACGGGACATCGTCTGTATACCTTTCCCTACATCTACGCGTGCTCAAAAATTGCAAGCAGTGACTTAACCTAAGACGCGTCTCCTCAGACTGTGACAGAGATATCTATACTATATACCTCCAGTGACCTTTTATTACCTTTTTTAAAAAAAAAGTACTTGGTCACGAAACATATCCTTGCATACCTAGCTACTATTTGCCTGTTCATTTTTCAATGGCAAAATGTTTTTTTTTATACAGGCATGTACTCTACACCATTTTAAAGCAAATCCTCGATTTAGACAGTATATCTATGTGATATACTACTACTTGGTACATCATCATAACTTTATCGATTTTTATCAAGCTAAACTATGCTCTAGTCATCAGTCTTGAAAAGGGTTGCATTGATACACCGCCACACGAGCCGGCAGCCAAACAGCCAAGCCCCTGCACAACCTACATGCAGGTCATGGCAATACTTCCAACCCCGCCTTCACAATGCCAAATGTTTCTCACCTCGCTATCGCCATAGCAGCCATCCTCATTACAACGCAATTCTCATACTTCAATCATATTCCTGTCGCGACATCTCGTCAATACGTTAGCTAATATGCTCTGAGGAGCAGACTCCGATATCCGTGATGCGCCTCTTGACCCGCAAAGATTCCCGCTCGTTTAGCTTGACCGACTATCCCGCCGGTAGCATCATCCCTCCGTACGCGATCCTATCCCACACGTGGGGCACGGACGAGATTACCTACGAAGACCTCCAACATGGAACCGGCCTACGAAAGTCGGGGTACCACAAGCTCCGCTTTTGCGGCGAGCAGGCTGAACGTGATGGCTTTCGATACTTCTGGGTCGACACGTGCTGCATCGATAAGTCTAGTAGCGCCGAGCTCACGGAATCGATCAACAGTATGTTCCGCTGGTATGGCAGCGCAGCCAAGTGTTACGTCTATCTCGACGACGTCTGCTGTCCAGTAACCGGACATGGCGATCACCAAATAAAACAACTGCTCAGGCAGAGTCGGTGGTTTACACGTGGGTGGACCCTCCAAGAGGTTATCGCACCTAAGACGGTCGAGTTCTTCTCGAAAGAAGGAACAGCACTAGGCGATAAGCAATCGCTCGAATTATCCCTCTGCGACATCACCGGCATCCCCGCCCGCGCACTCCGAGGCGACCCATTGCCTGGTTTCACCGTAGCGGAGCGGATGGCATGGGCAGAACGACGGGAAACCACCAAACCTGAAGACCGGGCGTATTCGCTGCTAGGCATCTTCCATGTTCAAATGCCTCTTATTTATGGCGAGGGAGGAGATACTGCAATGAAACGGCTTCGCAGAACGATAGATGAGGATCGGAAAGGTCAGTCAAGACAGCGCATCACAGTCCTGCCGCACTACTAACATACACAGGCATCCAACACGAAGACTTCGCGGTCCCCTTCAGCCTTCATGGTGTGCCTGAAATCGAGCATTTCGTGGCGAGAGAACAAGAACTCGCCGAAATGCGCAACGCACTCACCAGCGATGGCAGCCGTCGAGTCGTGGTCCTTCACGGTCTCGGGGGAATGGGCAAGACCCAGCTAGCCATCGCGTATACGAAATAACATAAAGACAACTACTCGGCAATCTTCTGGCTAAACATCAAAGACGAGGACTCTCTTAGGCAGAGCTTTGCCAAGATGGCGCATCTTATCAAGCGAAACCACCCCTCAGCCAGTCGGATTAGCAGCATAAATATACAGAAGGAATTGGACGAGACGATCGAGGCCGTCAAGGCCTGGCTGAGCTTGCCAAACAACTCGCGGTGGCTTCTTGTCTACGATAACTATGACAACCCTAACATTCAAAGCCATTTTCCAGAATCGCACCAAGGGTCAATCGTCATTACCACCAGGTCATCTCAAGTCGAAAAATGTCGAAATTACGGAACCTAGATGATAGCCTCAAAATTCTTAGGACTACGTCAAAACGCCAAAACTTGACCGAAGGTAGGCCGAAGCCAAGATATCTCTAAACGTAGTTGATTTAAAACTTCCTAGACCCCGATGCCCGACAGCTTGCTATAAAGTTGGACGGTCTTCCTCTTGCACTGGCTACAGCGGGCGCATACCTTAAGCGAACACCGATAACTTTCCAATCTTACCTCTGCTACTACGAAAACTCTTGGGCACTGCTACAAAAGAACAGCCCGAAGCTTATGTCATACGAAGACCGCACCCTATATTCAACGTGGCAACTATCATTTGATCAGATTCAACGGCGAAACGAGCATTCCGCTATGTTACTTCGATTATGGGCGTACTTTGATAACCAAGACCTTTGGTTCGAGCTGCTCCAACATCGAGATGCCGATAGGACACAGTGGGTTTACGAAGCAACGAAAGATGAGCTAAGTTTCCACAATACTATCGGAGTATTACAGGACTATGGGCTTGTCGAAATCAATTCATCTACCGATAAGCTTGTAGAATCGAACGGATATAACATTCATAGCTGTGTCCATTCCTGGACAGCTCATGTTCTTAATCAGGAGTGGAATAAAGACCTAGCAAAGTTTGCCTTGCAATGCGTGGCATCGCACGTTCCCGAGACGGAATCTAACAAATGGTGGATAAAACAAAGCCGACTTCTCCAACACGCAACAAAGTGTAGCAGTACTGCATATCGAGATGCGGACGGTGATATGCTTCGGATGTTCGACAGTCTGGGCAATTTGTTCCGGGACCAAGGCAGACTGAAGGAAGCCGAGGAAATGTACCACTTCGGCTTAACGAATTCCAAAAACCAGGATGAAATTCCGTTCTTCGAAAGATTGAAGAACCTAGGATCTATCTACTCTCGCCAAAGCAAATGGGACAAGGCGGAAGAGAGTTTCCAAAAAGCCAAGACAGGCTTCGAGTCAACCGTTGGATGTGATGATATTCGAACATTTAAAGTGCTCCACAATTTAGGAAGTACTTCTTATGTGTTGGTAAACTCAAGGAGGCTGAAGAGATATATCACAAAGTGTTGCGTTGCTCCGAGAAAAGCCAACATTTTGATCCGAGGCTTATTGCTACGACACGTGCGAGTTTAGGTAATTGTTATCTCCGTCAAGACGAGCCGGATAGAGCAGAAAATATGTATCAGCAAGCGCTGAAGGCCTTCCAAAAGGCTGGAGCCTCTAAAGACCCAAAGTACTTCACAGTGGTCAACAACATAGGACTTCTGTATAGAACAAGAGGCAAGCTGGGAGAAGCGGAAAAAAAGTATCAAGAAGCATTAAAAGGAAGCGAAGAAGCATTCGGATCTGATAACATTTTCATCCTCACCATAGTCCATAATCTGGGCAATCTTTACTTTGATCAGGAAAAACTGGATAAGGCAGAGGAAATGTATCAACGAGCTCTGAAGGGATTTGAGGAGATACATGGATCTCAACACGAGTCAACTATCAACTGTTTTCACAACCTCGGTCTGCTGTACTCCGATCTAGATCGATCGGAAGAAGCGGAAAAGATGTTCCAACAAGCATTGCCAGACGGCAAAGCACTACACACTTGGTTCTTCGATACCTTGAACGACCTGGGCAGTTTCCACTTCGACCAAGGGGATCTAGGGAAGGCACGTGACAAATATCGTCAAGCAATAAAGGGATACCACAAAATACAGAGACTTGATGATCCGTCTATTCTCGATATCGCTAATAACTTGGGAAACATCTACTTCCACAGTGGGGACTTCGAAAATGCAAAACTTATGTATCAACGAGCACTGGATGGCCTCAAAAAGAACCCCGTCGACAGTCATGTTTTGACCCTCCTAGTTTTACATAATCTGGGCAGCCTCCATGCTGATAAAAAACATCGAAAAGAAGCAGGAGAGATGTACCAACGTGTAATACGAGGTTGCGAAAAGACAAGTTCAAACCCTAGAAATTGGCTCATGTCGTCACTAGAGGCTTTACCATCGACAAATGATTATTTAAATTCTTTACAACAAGGTATGCCGAAAACCTTCCAAAATCACCCTCTATAATGAAACTTACGCAATTTATAGCGTCTTTATCAGCACTCAACCAGATTGAACCGATTCGAAAGTCACTTACCAAGAATGGATGGACCACGGTTCGGAGAACAAATCGAACTAGAACGCGAACGAATATTCAATAATCAGGGGAAGCTGAAAGAGGCCAAGGACATGTACCAGTGGGCACTTCGAGGCCGAGAGAAGGCACTCGGACCCGACCACACGTCGACCCTCTCGACAGTCAACAATCTAGGCAACCTACACAGGGATCAGGGGAAGCTAAGAGAGGCCAAGGAGATGTACCAGAGGACTCTTCGAAGCTACCAAACCGGAGTTGGGCCCGATCATCCTAGAACTCAGGTCATTCGAAGGAACCTACAGAGATTGACTACTTTCAGCACGTCCACTATGGACCAGTCTCTCGAGCCGTCGCCTCGAGAGCAGTTGGGTCTTGGTGCAGAAATTGGAGTTCTGTGCTGGATTGAAGAACAAAAGGTCCTTTCCTAAAACTATAGAAGTAACTCTGATTTATATACATAATGAGTGGCGATAGGCGTCGTCAGCAGCTTCGCTGCTTAGACTTCTTACTGAATGATAGAAACTACTCGAAGGTGGCGAGTGGCGATTATCTACGGTGTTGACAGGGTCATGGTTCTGATAAGTCACGACCCGACAGCCACAACAATAGTCGCCGTTCGCGATTGATGAGCAAATTGAAGGCGACTTTCCATTCGAAGCGATGAGTTCACTTTGCGTACACTCCTAACTGGATTATGTAATATAGAAATAGACATTTTGACTTACATAGGTGACTTGAAAAATGATTGCAGTGTAAAATTATTATAGCAAAGTCTATGTTCTATTATCCTGGACCAGCCCATAAGTCTTTGTTTAGTATCTCTTCCGCCTCGTCGATGCAGCTTTCTTTGGTTTATGTTGTTTTCCCAACTCCGGACTCATATGCTTTTCCGAAACCCACGTATCCTCGTTGGTCCGGGCGGCCCACCCATCGAACACGGTGCTCGACTTTGCCATTTTGCTTCCGGGTCGCCAATACCTTTTCTACTCCGAGGTCAAAGCCCGCATACTTTTCTTCAAAGCTCTGGACCAAGGCACCATCAATGTCCTTCCGGTTAACCCACCAACAACTCTTATATTCCTTCCATCTCAAGAGGAAAAGGTTCTTATTCCAGCGTTCCAGTATACAATCAACCTCATAGTGTTGATCGATATCCATAGCGTCGTCGAGGCTCGGATCGGCTGCCGAATCGTCACTGTCTTCCATCGGGTGTATCTGATCTTGGTCATCGCGAAGAGCTGGGTCGACCATTTCCATTGGGACAGGTGCCGCCTCTGACGGATTATGAAAGGCGCAAAATGCGTCTGTTGACGATTGCCCTCCCTTCAATACATTAGGGTTAAGTTGGAGGTTCTGTTGGAAAACATTGTCGTTCGGTTCAGACATAGTTGCGGTCAGGGGGGAATCTAATGATAGAGTGGTGGCTATGGTCAATTCAGGACACGAAAATGGGCTCCTAGGTACGCTCGATAAACTCGAAGAGCACTGCTGCTGCTCAACTCGTAATGCAGTATCGTCATTTTTTCTCGGGTATGTTAGGAGGTATTGGCTGCTGTCACTCCAGCCTAAATAAGCCCATTTGCTGTGACTAGTGATTAGGTGTACATGCCAGGACGAGACCCCGTCAATATGAACGGCGCCGATACCATCTCTTTCGCAAATAGGGCATTGCAAAGAACTTTCAAAGTCTTGGGTATGATTTGAGGTAAAATGCCTCGTTAGTCCGCTCGACGCAGAGCAAATATGACCGCATAATGGGCATATCTGCGCAGACGGTATATGGTAAGCAATCAAATGCCGAAGCCATGCCCATACGCTGTCCAGGAGAATATCAGGACAAATCCGGCAAGCAATGGGCCATTCACAAGTTCCGCTTCGAACGTGGCGATTCAAATGGCTGAGTAGCCCAGCTTCGGTGGCGAGCTTGGAAGGGCCAAGACTGCAAAACTGTACTAAAAGGTCTTGTTCAGGACCCCAATTGGGAGCATACGCTTTCCCATGTACACTTTCGACATGGTTACTCCATTGAGGAGCGCTCCCGATGAAAGTCTCGTCTAATCCAGCTAACTGACATTCGGGGCAAGGGAATGGCTGGCTAAAGGTCCCTTGGGGGGTATGTGCGGCGTTACAATGCCTTGTCAAGGCGCTCCTACTGGAGAATGGAATTCTGCATAAAAGACAGCGAGATGGGCTGTCTTGAGAGAAGAGACTAAGATCGGAACACGTGTTCTGGTCTTCTTTAGTCTCTAACTCGTCCGTGACACTTAGTGGCGTGTTAGTGTAACGAGCGCTGTTATTCCTCAGAATACACAGCCACGCTGGAGTCTTGATTTGCAGGTAACAATAAGGACAACTAGGGTTGCTCGTTAGGAGACTTATCGATGCTCCCACCGTCACGTAAGAAGGTAGTTGGATGGTCTGACCCATGCACCCCACATATACCTACATATCGCTGGTGACCACTATCAGGTGCCTGAGACTACCATTTGGTAGCGTGGCTCAGCGGTATGTCCTTCTAAGGTGCGTTATCTTGGGGACAGTGCAGATGAATAGAATTCAGTATAAGATTGATAGCTAGGGAGAGAACTAAAAGAGTGACTAGATACAGGAGAGACCTTCTTCTTCTTAAAAAGAAGAGGTCTTGCGATGTGTGTGGTAATAGAACTTAGACTCGACGGACTCGACGCTCTATTCCTTCGAGTCCTTGGACTCGATGTAGAACTCAATCGAGTCCTTTATGCTCTAAAACGATATGAACATATCAGGGTAGATTAGTCTCCACACACACTGGGTTGGCACAATGGGCCGGTTGTCCTGATCTGGAATTCGTAACAGTTAGTGAGATAAGCCAGAAGACCAGACATGTAGCGTCTTGAACGACGCGTGTAAGCAGCAGCCTTCTCCCCGACATGGAAATGGAATAACAGAGAGATTATTTCAATGACTGGTTGAAGAGAGGTTTTCTTTCTGTTAGGCATGCAGATCCCAATAGTAGAACGCCCTTGCGCTTGAAGGTTGTCGACTTGTTTAAAGTACTTGGCTCGGTTCAGTTGTAGTTGAAGTTGGCTGAGCGTTTTCAGAAGACCTTTAAGCTTTGAACGAAGGCCTGCGCGATGTTTAGAATCGGTCGTTTTTTTGATAGCATTCCGAAGCTCGATTATGCCTAGCCGGTTTTCGAATTGAAGTTCCTCCTCTGGGCTGATATTGACAGGAGCATTTGCATCTCTACCTAAAGAAACGTCGCATAGTCTGGTGAAAAGTTGGCTATAGTCTCCTGCATTCGCTTTAAAGGCTAACTGCGTTAGATCGGCGCGTACGCGGAACGACTGATAACTCGATTCGAACACATGGGTGGTATGGGACAGGACGTAGTTGCGTAAGGCATCAGAGAGTACACTAAAAAAAATACCATTATTGATTTTGATCTTAATAGACCGAGAGGGGTGTTAGGGTATGATGAGAATATACCATATAGATTAGCCCCCGTGCCTCCTCGCGGAAACCGCTGACTAAGAGTACACGATGCCAAAGGTCATTGAGCGTCTTGTATGACATAGGGAAGATCTTTTTTTTGAGCATGTCGGTTTTCCAAGGAAGAGGTACAAAATCTACATGCTCTAGATTGGGCTGATCAAATATCTGATCAACAGTCGCAAGCCCGGCGCCAAAGCCATTGCGTTGAACCCCTCGCGTAAGGATTAACGTTAGGGTTTCTCGCCGGCAGGAAGGGGCAGTAGACCTATTCTCCGAAGCGTAGGCCGTCGGGACGATATGGCTGTCGTATGAGTTTGAGAATCAGTAAGATAATAAAGGAGTGGATTTCAGGAAGATTCATATTCAAGGCCTATATTACAATTCCTGCTTGTTGTCCTTGACGTTGTTAGCGCCATTTTTCTTGGCCCGGGTTGGTTTTTCCCCAGAACACCCTCGTGGGCAAACTATCTTGCTTGAGATTGAAAGTTGAACTTCCGCACTGCCTAACCTCGTTGAAGTCAGCCTTCCTCGCCCTCAACGCTTCCGGCAGAGAACCCTTAGACCTGCCGGTCGCAGAGTAAGCCCAGGGTTTTCGATCTTGAACGGCTCTACGACTTCTAAGAACTGGAAAGCGCGAACCATCTCGAACTGGATAGCCTTGATCTCGCGGAGAGCAAATCCGCACCCGATGCAGATGCGCGGCCTGTTAGAGAAGGCCTCAAATGCGTACGCTGAGTGTTGATCACCAACGAGGCGGCCCCAGCGGGTTGGATCCACCTCTTCGGCATCTTTGCCCCATATAGTGGGGTTTAACATGGCCACGGATGGGATCATGTCGATAGCTGTGCCTCGGGGGACCCAAACGCCACCCAAGGTGACGTCGGCCTCGGCTTGTCGACAAGTCGTAGTAGCTTGACCACCTCTATTAGTAGCCGTAACCACATAAATACGCACTTTAAAACGCCACGTACCAGGAGAATATACACGCAACGTCTCCATTACAAAGTTATTCAGGTATGTGAGCTTATCGATGTCGGTGAGAGTAGGGCTGGGTTTCTGCCGGAGTAGCTCCGAGATCTCGGCGTAGACGGCGATCTGGATGTTCTGTTTTGTCGCCATGATGTATACCGCTCAAGACAGCATCATGGCCGATGTCTCGTGCCCGGCGACCATGATCTGGAGTAACTGGATACGTGGTCGTACGCTTATTAATCGGAAGTGGTGTTGGCTCTGCAGGGACAAAACTCACATGACCGACGACATCATCCTCGCTCAAGCGCTTTGCCGGTCCTCCAGCTGCGCTCTCCTTGACCAGGGACGTCAATAGGTCGTGTTACTTGACATCTCCATGGTTTCGGTATCGCTCACGGACAATCCTGATGAGAGTCTGTGTCAGCCAAGCCGTGGCCGAGAGGAAGCGGCTGTTGGCCTCCAGGGGTATCCATCGGATAGGTAAAAACCCGTCCGCCCACATTAATACCCTACCCACGAGGTCTTGGGTGAAGATGGCGGCGTAGGCCTCGTGGAAGGTCCAGGCATGTGTTGAATATATGCCCACTCCATCGAGTTGAGACGCTTCGGGGCGGCGGAGGCTGCTGAGCTCGATCCCCAAGGTTGTCACTGCGATGATGTCCAAGGTAGCCCTGGAAAATAAATCAATACAATCAAGCGTGACGTTTTGGTTATGGTCCTGTGAGGAAATAAGTCTTTCCAAGGAGTGGACCACCTCTTTTGCTATGTGTTGGAAAGTAGGCCCAAGCTTATGCAGCTTGCCGCGGGAAAAGTAGGTATTGAGTATCTTCCGGTGGGCTTGGTGTTGTTGTCCTTTGAGCATGAAGATGCCGTTGCCGGCTATGGCCTTCAAGATGCGCCGTAGGCTGGCCGGTTTTCGAAAGGAGTAATAGTACGACTGTAGCAGATCCTTGTGAGATTGGAGGCTATTTACTACGAGGATTTCTTTGTTGGCGAATGAGAGATAGCGAATTAGTGGCGCTGTTGGATGCTCACGTATCTATTGGAGATATAGAGACGTGGGTGTTTCCGCTCTGAACAGATTGATGGCTTGACCAAAGAAAGGGTGATTATCCTAGGCCAGAATCCATGTTAGGTGTGATCTTTACCCAGATCCGCTGACTGCCTCATATACCTTGGGTCCGGGGAGATGTCGAAGAGGGGAATGGTATTTTGGATAGACGAAGATTCGATACTACTTAAATAAGGCATAATGGGCCACGAAGCAGGCCCAGATTGTCCATGCAGTCGAGTATCTGTCTTGCTTCCGAATAGTCACAGCTTTGAAGGCACAGACTTCGAGTGCCGCCAAAGTGGCTGCCACGAGGATATCCATGCTAAGTTTAGTCAATAGCAGGCGATACGTATGTACATACAGTATATATAATAACATCATCAGGAATGAGAATTCTTGACTGAAAAATTTCTCCTTTTTCACGAACTTTCTTATGTATGGACATAACAAATATAATAAAGAAAAGAGTATATTGATACTCGTATTACAGTACAATATAATAATCAAGTCATGCTGACAGCAGGGCCACCCTTAAGAGCTGTCAGCGTAATCATTTATCAATCGACAAGTGGAGATGTCTACACTGTACTGTAATACCAGTCTTGGATCTAGCCGAGTTCAATTATTTCAAAGTTGCTTTTGAACATGGACAAATCGCAAGCCCACATCGAAAGGGAGAAAGCGCTCAAATTTCGGGGTACGGCTAAGGTCAGTTTTAGATCATTTTATTTCCCAAATTCCCCTGGTTACGATCCAAAACGTGTCATACGTTTTAAAGACGCATACAAAAAGCTAGGTCCAACCAAACCGGAAGGATTTCCCTGTCGAATACCAGCAACGATCAGTGAAGACCAATTGGTACATGGGCTCGAGATATCGCATATCTCTCGCCAGCAAATATTATTGCGCAGCCACCCGGGGCAGTATGTAAGCCTCATAATAGATGAGCCGTTCCGTCTGGCCTGTATCTGTGGCGAGGACGAAGTACAGGCTGCGAGCGAGATGATAGAGGAGTATCAAGAATATCTTATCGATTTATACGTTTCAGGTAATGAGACCCCACGCTATTATGCACTCTGCTAAAAATAACCCAGACATCTCATACGAGCTTAGATGCTCCTTGGAGGCGGAATTTGCGTATGAGCCGGACGAAGGAACGATTTATTACAGAATTTGCGAGTTTTAAGGGGTATTCCAACCCGAGTACAAGAATCTATATCTAGAGCGGCGTTGGTGGGCACGTCTCCTATCAAGACAGGCGAGAACGTCTGGGATAATTGCTACAGGAGCGCTATGAGCCTTTTTCCAGAGCGTTCGATGCGCTCTACCCCCTTAAAGCATTGTATGGGCGATTGAGACTGAGCGTGTTCGCGGATATCGTCACGGCGAGATGTCACGAGGTATGTTTTTCTTATGCTTTGAACATGGTGCTGCTGATTGGCTTTCAGGAATTCTTGAACTATTTAAACCATCTCAGGGAGTTCTGGTACTATGTCTTCGACGGTGACGTGCGAGCTATGGAGCTTCTCGACCCTGTGACGGTCGAAGCCCTACAGCTCAAAGCGCCTGGCGCATACGACTTAGAGCGTAACAGGCTGAATCTACAGGTTTTAAGTGGCGAGATCCTGGGCGCATACCCGAGCGCACATCGCCAGACCCTATGGGCTAGGATCTGCACGGCCTCGACCGAATGCTTGATCCCATCCCTGTTCAGCTTTTTCGAAGACGCAAAGTGCCTAAAGGCTGCGGCCAATTGTATAAAAATGCTGATCAAATTAAGGGATGGTCAAACAATCCGGTCGGCATTTGAGCAGTTATACAAGGAGCCAAAAGCCAGTTAGGTGCAAGGCTGACACTGCCTCGTGTAAGCCGGCGCTTCTCGATATGCGTACATCGTGGACGATCTACCCTACTAGTTCGATTTCCGCTATCGGCAGTTGTTCCTGTTTGGAATAAGGGAGCACGATACTATGGGTCATCCACCCAAGCACGAGAAGAGGGCTTAGGCCAAGGCCCAAGGGGTGGACGATGTGACGATGTTCAAGTTTGTGTCACTTGCGTACGTCCTGGGCTTTTGGTCTCCCGAGGTACTCGCTGTCTTTGAGAGATCCCCCGACAAGGAAGTGGCTCGAAAAGCGTGCCTGGCTGCCAGACCTCCCGGTGAGTATGCATTTGAGAACCTCGACGGCTGCGTGGAGCAGATCACCGCGGTCTTTTCCCAGGCCTATATCACAGGAGATGATCGAGTTATGTTGACGTGTGGCCCGGACAGCCGCTTGAGACCCCTATATCGATCCGGAATGCCGAGTCTGTATCACTTGCAGCTGGACAAGCCGATGATGTTCCTTCCGACACTCCACGCGCCGTGCGAGCTGGGGCGGACGGTGTCGTTATTTTTTATATAGCGATCTAGGTACTTTGCCTTCTTCGGGAAATCGACCTCGGTCAACTTGGCCAGCCTCCGACCGGTGGCTATTAGTGACCTATTTTTGCCTTTTTATACTATAACTGGGCAGGATACTTGTATAAGTGATCGGGATCGTGATGTACAGACTAATGCTGAAAAAGAGGTGCATATTTCCGAGCTTCGAAAGACTTTAGCTGGACTCAAAGAGCGGGAGGCAGAAGAGTACTCGCGGCTTCAGCAGCTCGAGACGG
The DNA here is from genome assembly GCA_022578795.1 of Xylariaceae sp. FL0255. NCBI lineage: Eukaryota > Fungi > Ascomycota > Sordariomycetes > Xylariales > Xylariaceae > Xylariaceae sp. FL0255. Next base: position 6,509 of record MU389027.1, on the reverse strand, counting down.
TGATTAGAACAAGAGAACAAGACTACCGTTAGCTAGAAGAACAGCATGGGGAGAGACAGGAAGCAATGGCACAGGAAGCCAATCAGATCTATGCAATGGTCAGATAGAGGCAGGGAGAGGCCGATGAGCAAGACCTGGTTTTCTAATCTCACTATTAACTAGCTTGCGAACAGAACAACTAACTTAAAGTTTTAATAGAGCAGAAACGGCGGACTCTATAATAGCTATCTGAGACGATAAAAGAGACAGAAGTTTCACTAACCGATCGTCGGTCAGAGCTTAACCAGTTTTTAGAAGAAATAGAAAAACTACAGAGTTTGCAGGACGAATTAAACCGAGAGTCTCAACGTAAGCCGGCACAGGAAACGACGGAGAGAGTCGGCCAACTCGAAGAGACTGAGCAGAATCTCCGAATGACTATCCAAACCCTGAAAGATGAGAAGAGAGGAAGATGTGAAGAGCTAGGACGCACGACTACTGAATTGGAGCAAACAATAGAAAGGCGCCAGGAGCTTCAAGACCTCATTCTCAGTCAAGAACGTACGAAATCACAGCTTGATGCTGAGGTTAGTAGTCTCGTCGATAAGATGGGAAGCCTCAATTCGGAGTTTCCAATCTTATCACAACGAAATCTGCAGCAAAAAATCGAGATCAAGAGACAAGGTGTAGAGCTTACCGAGAAAGGGCAGCGAGTTCAACAACTTGAGATGTCGATATCGTCACAACAAGCCAAGGCGGAAGAGCTTAATACAAGCATCCAACAACTTACCGAAGAGGGGAAAGCTCTGTCTGTACAAGTGATATCTAGTCGCGCTAATCTCAGCGATCTCGTCGTCGAAATACGAGGGAAACAAGAAAGTTTAGAACAACTGTCGGTGCAATTAGAAAATCTACAACAAGACAGCACGGTACATGACCAGTTTCCGGGCTTGAAAGAGCTAGATTATGAGTTACAAATGAAGCAAAAGACGCTAGAGGAATTAAAAGATAAGGAAGAGCATCTGCGAGGAATACTGGATCAATTGTCCGTCTGTATGGCAACGGCCAATGAGAACCAGGGTCAGTTCGGCAATCTGGCGACTTTACCAAAGGATCAACGCGAACGACTGACAGCGATCCGACAACGGGATACGAGGATACTCGGGGTGTCTAGCCCGAGTACCTCTGCTCGTGGTATGAGAAATCCTAAACGGGCTAATATCCAAACAAGCAAACGAAATACCACTCTCCAGCTCAAATCGGGAGCATCGAGCCAGCTTAGAATGGACGAATGGGAGGCCGAGGTAGAGTTCCGAGTATATCGGCCTGGCGAGTGGAGTGTGAAGCAGTCCAATCGCTTCGACTCGTCAGATCCTTCGGCGGCGAGGGAGATTGCGCAGAAGCTTATCACCGAAGGGTATATCCTCTCAGACCGAAACGGGACGAAGCTTACCGCGGAGAAATGGTTCGTCCGGGGACGAAGTGAGGTATATCTATTCAAAGAGGAGATTGACAAGACACTTCTCCCAAACAAGCGACTTAGAGTAGCGGAGTAGTTATAGACGTCAGTTTTGATTCAATAACCATCACATATGCCTACGACCTCGAGCAGGACGGCATTGTAAGCCTCTAGGATGATATTATTGAGACGAGAGCATATCAATCAAATCATGGTAATTCTCCGTGAACTTCTTACGCGATTCCGCGACGGTGCTCAATGTTCTTTTGAACGCTCTCCAATCCTTCTCGGTGCTCTTACAAAGGAAATGTATGATCGTGGGCTTGAGCCGCCATAAGAGCCCTCTTCTTGGGGCCATAACTATGCATTAACAATGCACGCCGTGTCAAACATCTGGTCTCCTCAATGGACTTCGGTGGTATCATCGAGTTTTGGTAGCCGAGAACCCTATTCTTGTAATCTTGCATCCATCATCGAGGCAAAAACGGATAATCTGGAACCTTTGCAAAGCCTAAAGCCATGTGACTTACTTCATTATACATCTGTCTATACGTTCTAGCTGTAATAGCTCAGCAACAAGTGGACTCTATGCTGCCTCTATTTCCACGTGCATAAGAATACCCCTATATCTAAGCGAATTCCCGGGTAAGGTAAGGGAATAGGAGGCTCTACTTTTAAGTTCGATTACCAGTAGTTGCAGCACTGGCCTTGTTATTACTCCCTGCATTACAGTAGCGACAGCCATGACCTATGTTTGATTCTGTTTTATAGGGCGCTTGATAGTTACAGTCGATACATATGTAGCGAAATCAGTGTCCTTTATTTCTATACACGACGTTGCAGCGCACGGACCCTAGTCAGCGCCAAGACAGATGACCGTGTCCCGCTCTTAAGGCCAAGTCAGTTTTAGACTTAGGATCTGTCAGCATCGATGTGTACATATATATATGTATAATATATACTGTATATACATTCTATCTATAATATACAGTATATATATATGTACTAGTATATATTTGTTTTTTGTATTTACATATACGTAACGAAAAAAGGATATATTTACCTACTACCGCGTCAACTACTGGCACCGTTTACAAAAATGAACATATGTAAGCCTCTAGGATGACAATAGGCCCTTCAGCTACGCCGTAAGCCGTGATCTAGATTACACGTCAGCTTTGCCTATAGGGCTGGTGGTGGTTGTCAGAATGCCAGATCAATGATACTTCATTTTAGGAATAAGCTTTAGGAACATTGTCTACACTACTGTACAGTACAGTACCTCAATTCATCAACAATGGACTTCTTTCGATCCAAAAGGTTCTCGGCTCGCATCCGCCGCCTCATGGAACTATGGCATGTGCCAGGGTTGGCTGTAGCTGTCGTGCAGGGCGAAGAGATTGAATCCAAAGGATACGGGGTCGCGAATTTAGCATCGGCGGAACCTGTGACGGGGAGCACTTTGTTCGACGTCGCGTCGGTTTCGAAGTCGTTTACCGCAGCGGCTGTTGGTCTACTCGTAGCCGAAAAAAATTACCCAGAAGTGCAATATACAGCGACAATGTCTAGCTTACTACCTGACGACTTCGTTATGTATGAAGAGGGATACACAGAATGTGTCACGCTGGAGGACATCCTCAGCCATCGGACAGGTCTGCCTGGGTAAGTTAAATACCTGACTGTATTTTGTCGACTATCTTAGGCACAGCACCAATTTGGTCGAGAAGCTGCTATTTGTCTGATGTTAAGTATAATAGCCACGACAGATCCTATCTGAAATCTGACACACCTCGCTCGGTGACGCGCAACCTGCGCAACCTAAAAGTGGTTGCACCTCTAAGGTCAAGATGGATGTACTGTAACCAGATGTACACTGTCGCGGCACACCTAATCGAGGAGAGGACGGGCCAGAAATTCTCTGATTTCCTCGAAGAGCGCATCTTTTCGCCTTTGCAGATGGGATCGACGAGTCTACAGCCGTCCCGGGCTCATGAAAAGGGGCACGGCGGGCGCATCGCGACGGGATATCGCTGGATCGGATCTGAACCCAAGGCCACTACGGACTCCGATTCTTCTATCTTGAGCAGCTCAGAGAATTTGAACCCACGATCTTCCTACCGTGCTATGGAAGTCTTCAATCATCCTGTAGAGAAAGGCGCGGGCTCCATCCTCACGAGCGCCGACGATCTGATCAAGTGGGTACGAGCGTTCCTCATCGCCGCCGCAGCCGCAGCCGCCAACCAGACCGAACATAAAAATAATAGCGAGAGCCGCGACCGCGACCAGGGGTGCCCTATCACCGGGGACGTCTACCGCGGTATGACCCGCATGCGCGCCATCGTCGACCCGTCAGGAGAGTGGCAGAGGAGACACGGGTCGGCTGTGATTTACGCGGCTGGGCTCGAGATGTACCACTATCGCGGGCATGCCGCCATCGGACACGACGGCTGTGTCTCTGGGTTTGCGAGCCGATTTGTTTTCTTGCCCGAGTTGGACTTTGGTGTTTGTTTGATGGGTAACTCCCAGGATGTCAAGAACTTTTCGGATGACGTGTGTAGAATGTTGCTCGATGCTGCCTTGGGAGTGGGTGAGAAGAAGATCGTGGCTTCTCAGATAAATTCTCAATCCGAGACTACTGAACCGTCAACCGAGTCCAACAATGAAAATATAGATGTGAAGTTCAAGGAGCAATTGTCGGGGCTGGAGCTTGGGTTACCCCTGACAGCTTACACAGGTATATACCGCAATTCCGGCTACCATGACTTGGAAGTCCGGGTGACGAAAGACGGCAGGCTCTTCATTGACGCCTCGAACCGGTCAATGGGGTTTATATTGATGTTCGAACATTTTCGTACCGAAACGCATTTCAACTCAAGGGTAGTCTCTGCGATCGATGGAGTGGAAAGACATATCATAGGTAACTTCATACTGTCAGTTGATGGGGCCGTGGACAAGATGGGATTGCATCTCGAGCCGATGATGCATGAAATGATTTGGTTTGATCATGTTGTTGATTGGGAGTGAGACTAAGGAGCTGACTTATTTCCAAGATAATTTGAAGGGATGGTCTAGAGTTTTGGGAATATAAGGTACTCTATATCAATCTGACTACAGTATCTTGTTCTTTGAAATTGTCTATACTATCATATGCTGATTTATGTTATACCTTATCTTCTTTGTCAAGTCTTATTATAATTGATAGGAGGTAATATGTTTAATTAAAAAAAAAACCGTCATAAAGACTGTATGTATTATAAATACTTAACGAAATCAGCTGTCTCTCTTACAACCCCAAATAATCATAAAAGTCGATGATGACGTCCAGTTTAGGCGTTTATGATATGCAAGACCTACTGTACCTAAGGAATTAGTATGTCCTATTTTAGTATATATATCAAACGTCATCAGAGTTTTGTGCAACCATAAGCAGGTTTTTATGCAAAAGATTACATAAGACAATACATAACGTTGGAAGCGTTATCGAGAGAGAGGCCTAGACGTATGGCATCATTTTATGCTATCAAAGCCATGAAGGCTGGATACAATGGAGAAAGCCCCGACCACCCAAGTATATAGGATGGTTCACCTCCTACGAGTAGCCGGGAAAACTCAGACCTCATGAGAATCAACGGGATAACCATATACCATTCTTGACAGGAACTTCGAGGTCTAATAGTGAAGATAGAGCATTTCTCAGGTAAAAAATAAGAAGGCGAAATCTTTACCCCAAGGCACAGCCCTCCGTTTATTTTATGAGTAAAAAGGACTCCAGACAATTAGTATTGAGTTGTACGCCGTATTTGCCGAGCTTCGAGCATCCCTGGCCTCGCTGCATGTGCCTATGCTAATCCGACGCAGAAGGAGAAACCCCCCGGGGGGCTATGAGACGTTTTCTATGATATATAAGCCCGTCCTCTCGCCAGAACTCCGCTTGACCCTTCTTCATCTTTTCTCTTTCCATCTTTCCCATTGTCAGTCTATCCACACTCATGGCGATGCCTTCCAACGAGCAGAAGCCCCTTGACCGGAAGTTTCTTGTTGGCTTCCGCTGGGCTTCTCATTATCGTGACCGCATCGACATTACGGGAGACCAGGCTTACCGTCCTTCAGAAGTCGTCTGCCTGACGAAGGGCGTGCCCGCGCCTGTAGTGACACTCAACCTCACTGGGGACGACCCCCTTCCTCGAGTAATTATTTACCTCGATACTAGCACGCCTCCTCCGGCTCAAGCTGTAATTAACATGGTCGGGGATGGCTCCCGCGTGGAAGTCGCCATTGACCCGGCGTGGGACGACGAAGAGCCAGAGATCGTAGAGGCCAGTGAGATCCGGGAGGATTGCCATCTTCTGCAGGCTTTCATTGGTCTAGACCGGATTCGGCGCCGCTACGACCCTGAAATCCATCCTGCAACCTGCGGATTCTGTGACAGACAGCTTGTCGCCTTGAAGAAGGACCCTTCGGCGTTTTTAGGCTGTGGATGCGTAAGCTGCCTGCTCGTTCTCTCGGATGATTTGATATTAAGCCCTCCATCAGCTCATGTGTGCATATTGCCGTGAGACCCGCTCTCCCCTGCTGTGCCGGTTCCATCCGCACTGGCCTTCCCTTCCGCAACGACTCTACGGCTTGTTCGACGAATGCACGTTTTGCTTCCATGATATCATCCATCCACGCTTCCTGGCTTGTGGTGAGTCGCGTCCCTTGTAGCCGAGTCGTCTGCAGTCGCTGATATCGTTTCCAAGGCCATGTATACTGCGGATTGTGCATCTGCGATTGGTTTAATAGTATACGCCCCGATGCGCTCGTGTGCACTTTCCAGTGCAAGGAGATGTCTTTCCGTCACCCCAAGCCGATCGATAGCAAAACGTTAAGGCCGCCGAGAGGGTGGAGGAAAAGGCCTAGTATTGACAATTATCAGTTCGAATGATTTACAAACCTGGTTGCGGTTTATAGCAGCTATAAACAGGATAGTACCTATATAAAGCATTGAGGACACTGCACTTTGTAGATTTCGACTAGGCTACAAGGCCTCGTCTTCAACTAGAAGACCCCGGTATTAATGTACAAGCCACAC
>MU389026.1:0-33516 GCA_022578795.1 Xylariaceae sp. FL0255 | reverse complement strand
CCTGCTGCCTGCGGAGCTCCCGCGAGCCCCTCGCCCGCCCGGCTCGCGCCGCCGCCCCCCCCCCCCCCCCCCCCCCCCCCCCCCCCCCCGAGGCTTGAAGTAGTTTTCACATACCAGTTCGATAATTTTGTTCTTGAGATTCTCCTCGTCGGTCGCGATATCTTCCGCGATGTCATGTTTCATGTCCGGTCAATGGTATGTGATAGCCGACATGCAGAGTGCGAGTTGGTGTTTTTTCAGGTATATTCTATTGAGGGATATTGAATGTTCCAACTACTTGCGGGGATTTGGCACTTTTGGTCCTGTGGCGTAATGAAGAAAATGATGTAGCTTTGTTGACGCCCAAACCTAGAAGCGGGGTTCAAAAACAAACTCGCATGCGCCTTCGGCATGCTCACTAATTGAATAACCCGTTAGTAAAGTCAAGTCTTTTTTTTTTTCTTTTTTAGAAATAACCTCTCTTATTAACTTAGAATCATCAACCGATCGTGATGTGGCTTGAGAAGATCTAAAAAAAAAACTAAGAAACTGAGCCAAGGTGAATTGAAATGAGCTGGAGTGAAATGAGCTGAAGTGAAACAAGATGTATTTGCCTGCCCACGCCGTTAGCCCGGTCTATAGCGGGGGGGCACCATATCTAGACACTGCAAAGTGTCCAGGTCTTGCATCACCAACCGATGCCTACTTCGGCAGAATCTAAGTACATCCGAGGAAGGCTCATTATAAATGGATCGATGTCATGAGAAGGAGAATAAATATCTATTCGATTCATCGTACTTGATGGCTTAAAAGATCTCAAACCAGACTCAGACACCATTACAAAATCAAGCGCATTCTCCGATCATTTGTTATAGAAACAATGGCTCAACGCGACACGAAGACACCCGTCGATAAGTGCGATTGGATCACGAAATATCGTAACGATGGATCATCATACAGGGTGAGGGTGACGGATTGCAACCGTACGGATTGCAAATGGTCGGACAGCTACGTTCCACCCCAGTGAAACAGTATGGTATTCATGCCATGATGCACAGCACAAAGTCTAACGTCTCAAGCCACAACGGGAGTGCCAAAACTCAAGAACGCTACAGCCTGATGGGTCAGCATGATATAGGATAAGGTGGAGGGAAAACGAGAGAGCACCAAGTACAAGTCATGTCATGGGAGTGAGCCGGTGAAGCAGCAAGTTGGTTGGATATGAACACTGATCTATCAGGGCAGTGAGGATGGAGCTGGGCACACGACACGGTTGATTTCTTAGCTAGCTTAGCGCACACCATCATTTATTGATCAACATGATTTTCGACTTGACGCAGCTGACCTTCCGCGTTATGATGATGGGCTCGTACTCAATACTTCACATCATCCTCCAAAAGGGCTACCCGTAATTTTGAGAGGCTGTACAAATCATTCTCCCGCCTTGAGTGACTCTCACCCTCTGGTGTCCAACCATGGGTCCCTGCCTTTGAGCCCAACTCATCGCCTTCTCGCTTGCAAGAGTCAAAGTCTATGATAACAGGCTCGTCCCCGTCCATCATGATGTTCGACGGGTTGAGATCGTTATGGACAAGTCCAAGCCCATGCATGTGGCTGACACCGGCTTCAATCCCCCGGAGACAACGACTCCTGTCAAAATGTGTCTTTTCTTTCAACAATTGGGATAGTGTTATTGGATACTTGGCAAAACCAAGTCCTCTTATCCTTCCTGCCTGGACGACACAGCCTAGGTATTGAGCAATGTTTCTGTGCGGATGTTTCCTCAGGATCTCACACGCCTCTGCCTCAGTCAATATGAATCGGCTGTACTCAGGATAATCGCCGGCGTTTTCGTAATATAATAGCCGGGGTCGCTTGAAGTAGGAGGTGGAAGGTAGAGGATCGGGAGCAACGGTGAAGTCGGAATTAACCAGAGGATGGATACGATCCCTAGGGATTGGGCTTAGGTCTAGCTCGTCAATGTCTATTGTTGTCATTCGAAGTATGCGTTGTGGAGTTTTAGCGGAGAAGTAATTGCCATCAACGTCGCGCAAGATGATCTTGGAATATGCAAAAGAGACATCGTCATCGTTTTCGATGAAGAATTCGCCTTTTTCGCAGATGTCCATGTCTAAAGGTATCGATCGTAATGTCGTGCAAAAAATTGATTAGCTAGCAGATGTGAGTTTCTGAAAGATAATGGGAGCGGTCGGTGCAAAAGGGTTTCTGGAACTTCAGCCACGATGACACGGTATTTTGTAGAATCAAAGGAGAGGCTAATGAAGAGATATTTGTTTATTTAGAAGTAAACTACAGATATCGGCGGTCGGAGCTTCGGCGACTGTTAAAGATAACCCCGCCGAGACAGTTTAGCAGGGTTTGTTTTAGGTAGTAGCACCTTTCCAAGGGATAGCTGTCTACGAAACCCAAAACCTCTCCCCGACCGTCATTTCTTCAAAACGCACGATACCCATTCTGCATGTCGGAGTGGTCGAAATACACATAGAGGAGGCTGGTACGTGGAAGCTACAGCACCAATGTCGTCCGCACTATCTTGAAGATACAGCTACTGATAAGCTCCGTGGTCTTTGGCTCGATCTGCATTATAACAAGAAATGTGCTCAGTCTTTGACTTGAGATGATATATTCCAATCAGTGTGACAACCGTTGATACGCAAAAATTCGAGACTTCTATTTTGTGGAGCAAAATGACGCCGTTATGCCGACACAGCATAACGACCTTTATATACGTATGACACTATTCGAAGGCAATTCTGAATAGGTCGGGTCTCAAGATGCTTGCTGATCTTCCTTCTCGATAATCTGATCAGAATCTTCGTCCCCTTTTATACACGGGTTTGGCCCCCAAAATAGAGGGTTCTCAATTCTGGGTGACAATGCGTTTTCGCACTCTCCGCGTCCTCGATACGTACACATCATGCATTCTAGTCTGCTGATCTTATCGTCCATGGTGGTCTCGGTGGTGAGGGGGTGTGAACAATGTAGGCACGCCAGATTTGGAATTCAATTGTTCCAATCATTTAGCAACACCATGATTGAAAAAATGCATTACGATAAGTCGTAGATCCCCGATCGGACCCCGATTGCATAAGGTTGCAAGGGTTCGAATCCCAATCAGGCCGATACATTAAGTATATAGACACAGGTGCGCAGATATCGAGACATAGGAAGGCGTAAGTGTAGGAGATGTCCAGATACGGCGTAGTGAGTATCAAGGGTAGAGTATTGGACATGCTTCGCTTTTGGACCTACGATTTATTGTAACCCCGGAGGAAGTATTTCTGTTTCCTTGGCTCCAGGCTTTCCCGATTCTACCGCACACTTACTAGTCCCACAAAAATGGTAAGTGCATCAAATCGGAAAGAGATCGAGGTGCCTGTCTCCAGGACACATGGGTCGCTTGCATGCCTTTTCTAACACTTTTCTTCCACAACACTTACTCTTCCGGGTATATACCCATAGAAGGGTAGTGGACACTGAGAGTAGTACCAGATTGGCTTATTTCGAGGTACTTCACCAGGGACCCATGCCAAAGTCCTGGTGGATAGATTTGGTGCTCCATCGGTCAGAAATACTAACTAATCTGTCCACCGGTACTTTGAGGCCCTGTTTTCATAGGTCGCTCTTTAGAACAAGATGGCGTTTTCTTCGTCAACAATTCGATTTCCATCCACAATCATAATTTCTCCTACTATCCAACTATAGACCATCGTAACCTGATTTTGTAGACTTCGAAAATGGTCCGAGAGAAGAAGACACCGCAACAAGAAGAGGAGGCTGAACTAGACAGGGCTCTCTTCTTCCTCCCTTCCCACGAAGCCGAGGAAATTCGTGCCTTTCGTAAATCACTCAAGAGTCTTGGCCGGGAAGGAAAGGCCCGACGATACCTCGAAAAACGGGATGATCTGCTAAGGCGTCATGCCGGGCTTGACCTGTTGTTTGGTTGTTATTGGCCTCTGTTCAAACAAGACCGGTCATGTCACAAACAGCAAGACGAGGCTTGGGAAGAGTTTGAGTCCCAGTCGCGGGAGGCTCACAAACGCATCAAGTGTGTTTTAACTATCGCCAGTATCTGGGGCAAAGAAGTCGTCCTTTATTACAGGTTATTCTCAGAAGGGAGAAGATACTGTGATAAAATTCGGACTGTCGCAAAAGCTTTTCCTAGATGGGAGAAAGCTACGGCGGTATTGAACTATGCGATTCACCAGAGACTACAAAAGCGCGATCTGGACAAACGGACGCCGGAGGGGAGGAAAGGTGTGAACCCAATCGAGAATTACGATTTAGATCTCATCAAAGGAATTGTAGATAGAGTGGCCAACAACAGCAGCAGGCTACCCGAAGACCTTTCCCTACCTCTCTCCAAAATACCGCAGGGCTATCACCTAGACGATTACGGTCTCATCGTTCGGGATACCGTTTTACCAAGGCAATCGGTAACACATCAGGACGACAACGCGTTGGCTCTCACAGCGTCTACTCCAGTGCCTATCCCACGGAATCTATCATCCAAGTCAGCATCACATTTGCCCAATGGCCCCACTGGTTCTAATACAAAGACGCCCACATCATCCTCAAGACCGCTTTTCGCGTCCGCCTGGCTAAGTGCTCTGCCATTATACAAGCTCGAAGAGGGCGAATGCATCGACGACAGCATAGTTAATGCGTACATGTACACCATCTCCGCAGAACATCCCGAGATATGCTTTCTCAATAGCCACTTCCTTAACCAGTATAACGGTGATATGAAGAAGTGGCGGCCCGAAATTGGCAAACATCCATTACAGGCAGACTTTGTTTTGATGCCCGTTCACGAGAATCACCACTGGTACCTCTTGGTAATGTTCAAACGGGCCCCTGTTGGTATCAATGCAGATGGGTTGACTGTTTGCGTTCTTGATTCCTTGGGAATGACGCACGAGGAAACTTTCAAATGCTGGGAGAATTATCTCGCAGTTTGTGGGAATAAATCGAGAATACAGAAAATCGACGTTGAAGTTCCACAACAGATCAACAGCATAGACTGTGGTATCTATATGCTTGGGTTCGTTAGGGAGTTCCTCCAGAATCCTCAGCAGTTTACTGAAGCAGTCGACCGTGGTCAGCACCTCGACTGGGAAATTCATGCATCCGCATTACGCCAAGAGATAAGAGCGATTCTTGTCGCTGCGCGCGATGCTACAGTCAACAGGGACGATACGCACACAGACAGCGGTCATGAGGATCTTGGTTCCGACCACGGTCTTGTAGAGATCGCGGGGTCTCCAGGAGACAACATCGGTAATGACGGTAAGGATCGCAAAGAAGGTGATAATAAAGAGAGCAATAGCGTTGTTGGTCCAAGAGTGGCGCCATGTTCAATATCACCCGCGGCATCATCGAAACACACATCGCCATCCGCGTTTGTGGGTGAATGGGCGATCAGTCTTGCCCGTCTTGGGAGGACGGATACGGGGTCAGCGGAGAGTTTCGAGATACCTTTCCGTAACCCGAGCGCTAGAACCCTTGTCGATCAGGTGTCCGAGCCAGGGAAACAAATAGTGGAGGACCGTCTATTTACATTTTTTACTATGCTCTTAGACCAGGAACACATTGGCCGTCGGGCATTGTTCAAAGCAGTTCTCAGGGCATTAGAACGAGTCGACCACAATCGACCGGCCGAACAAGTTGATTTGGCTTTGAGGGTAGCAACATCAGGTGATGGTCAAGTCTTAGAGGAAGCATCATCCACTACCGCTGGTCGGACCAAAAAGCGAAAGCATGGCATGGACGCGAAAGGTATGTAAGCATAATACTTCCCCCCACTATCGTTGATGCATTACGGGGAAGGTGACTCGGTCCCCCTCGCCACCAGTTTCCGGGTCCATATTAAGCCCCTGCGCCCGCAGCCCCTCTCAGATTCACTATGTCATCCAGGCGCCCCGCGACGACGTTTCTGTGAGTTGAACCAAACTAATAGTCAATACTCGCCTAGGAATCACCATGCCCACGTCAAAATATCCAAGGAACGGTACGTGATGAGAAGAAAAGGTCCAGCATAAGTACTAAGACTACATTTTGCATCAGAAGTCTCAGGAGGTACCCCCGATATTCAAGAACGCCATCGTATTGATATCTCAATGGAGATAAATGGCGGGTCCCATCACACCCTCCGCACCAATACCCAACCTCTTGAGGCCGAATGTCACAATTATTGGGTTTCCAAACTCCCTGATCAAGATACGCAAGGGATCAAGCCCAATAATCCCCACTTAGGACTGCAAGTTTCGAAAGGAAGTGTAGACAGCAGAGCGAAGGGCCTGTGTAAGCCTTTATTACACGTAACAGTACGCAATCCTGAACGACCGGTAGCCTTAGCCGAATCTGGAATCGGCCGGGTCGAGATCATGCTTCAGCAGATCCAACGCTATATCGACGGGAGAACGTCACATTTCGCGCTCTCCACAAGCAAATTGGAGGCGGCGGAAGCAGAAGCATTTCAGTCGCTTCGAATTATGCAGGACAAACTGATCTATGGTGTAGGAATCCTAGTACAGACACCTACACCACAGGCATGGAAGCTCATCGATGAAGGTTGTCAAATGATGGGAGGCGTCCTCCGCCAGCAGTCACGCAGCATAATCCGTCTGTTGCTCCGCATCTTTGGTGGGGAAGGATGGGACCGCTTTCCCGAGCTCCGCACCGGTCTCCTCAAACATTTTGCGAGCATTTCCGTCGTACAGCTCGGTCCCATCCACCCCCTCTCGGTAATCCTACACTACCTTCAAGACGAATATGTTCTCGAAAACGTGATGGAGCGGACCTTTCTGATTCTTATGGACCTTCTGGAGAAGGAGCTCGACCCTGCCGATGATGAGATTCGGTTTTTGCGGGTAGATTTATGCTTTTTGCTACGCGAACGCCGTAACTATGCTGTAGCCGAGCAGTATGGCCTTCGCTTCCTAAACGAGGCAGAGTGTGTTTTCGGTCGCTCCCATGCAATAACACGGGGTCTGTTGCTCAAGTTAGGCGACGTCTACCTACATCAGAAGCTGCATGGGCAGGCTCTACAAGTGTTTAACGACTTGCTTATACGTGGTTCCGATGCGCAAGGGAATGATTCACAGATCACGGACATTTATGCGCACAGGAACCTGGGATGGATACATGAAGAGTTAGGAAACAGGGCGGCATCCGAACATCACTGGAAGGATGTTGTAAAAGCGGCGTTTACACATTGGGGTCCGGGGACCGAGAAGTTCGCTTACTTCGAAGCCGAGGCCAAAGAGTCACTGCGCAGACAAGATTTCGACTGTAAGACTTGGATGAGATCGTATTATCAAAGCTAAACCCACGAATCACACATCCTCTGTAGCGAGAAATGTCAGGATCACTATCCGATTTCTACCAAAGAAATAAAAAAGCCTACATCGTAATAGTCTACCGTCGTCTCCCTATGCAGGCTTAAATGATGTTTGAGATGGAAGTGCCGGAAATTTGTGCTATTTCGGCCAGAGAGTGATCGCCTTGGGTGATTTCCGCGATAAAATCTTCACTCGCTTTATAAAGCATCACGTGGACATGCTCAATACCATCAACCGACTTAAGGCTTCCCCAATTCTTAAACCATATCAGCCTGTTTCTGTCAAGCTGCCCACTAGCACAAAACGTCTGAACAACGAAGTCTTCGATAATACGGCGAGCAGATGGAGTAATATCGTCGGTGGTTTGGTCAACATCGAAGGAGAATTTGGTCCAGACGACCAAGTGAGCGATGTCCGTATCGATCCCGTAGGGCCAGTCGTTCCACAAAATTTTATAGTCGGAAGTATTGGAAAAGGGATGGTCTCCTGACGGCGTGTCAATGGGCTGCCAGCGGAGGCGTCGCTCCCGTACATAGTTCAGCAAAGAACCGTATTTCGATTGGACGTGGCTTTTGAACTCCAGATAATGTCGTAGATCACTTGGTACGCGACGGAATCTAGCAAGATCATTCTCAGCTAGCTTATAGCGTAAGTAGACCGTACAGTGAATCAAGGGTATTAATGCAACTGACCTATGATTTTTTTCACTTCTTCCCACGAAGTGCGTCGAAAGTCCTGGTCCCGCGTGGAAAGAATGGCTCGATCTTTTTCGGAGACGTGGCGTAAAAACTCTGGACACTGCTCAGTCCTTTCCCCGGGGGGAACATTCACTTGCCAATAGGGCAAATGTGTGTTTGACATCGTAGCCAGACACAAGCCGGCTCTTTGCAGGCAGTAGAAAGCAATTTTAGCTCTAACTTTTTAGGGTGCGAAAGAGAACAAGAAACTGGCAATGTTGGTTATATATCACAACTGGGGTGAGATTTGGATCGGCATCGACGCTACTAATGCGAAATCAGGCCGGGGTTGTAGGCGGTGGACTTCGTGGGAATGTGAAAAATAGTACAGATAAATGCATTATAGATCACCCAGGAAATGGCCTGAGGTGACTTCTATTTATGGATTGTAGTCCAATTTCACATCACCTGAGCGGACTACCAAGAACCAAGCATGCAGAGGAAAAATAAAAAGTTTTCCATTCGTGGCTCGGATTGATCATCACGAAGGCAGACTAATGGGGGACATAATTCAAATAGCTCATCCTAGCCGCCATTCTCTGGGCGAATTGTAGAAACCCAGGTGCTTTGTTCCAGATCTATCTTGCAGTATTCTGGCCACCAGGCGGCGAACCTCCTGCTGCTCAAGCGTGCGTTGCACTATCAAAATGTTTATCTACTGAGCGCGTTCAGTTCGCCCACGCCTCGATAATCTCCGGCGTAACCGCGGGGAAGGCGACCTCTTTCATGACGGTCAAGACATTGGAGGGTAGACAGTTGGAGTTGATGATGTCGAAGGGGCTGGGTTGTTGATGGGTGGGCGGACAGAGAGCCGAGCGTGACTTAAAAAAGTTATTGGGGGACGATGCGGTGCTGTCAGTCGTCACGGTCACGGTGAGAAGGAACAGGACCTAGAGCTGACCTTCAGCAATCTTTTGTTGTCTCAGGCTCAGTCGTGGAATACGGAAACGCGTCAAACTTGTTGTGCCTGCTTTCTGCAATAGTCTAGATAGCGAGTTAGTTGTAAGCCTCTTTTCTTCAAGTAGAATTGTCAGGCAGTTGTTTTTTATGTCGCCACGAGGGATATTTCACTCGGGAACACTGCGTTGCTTTTGATGCCTTTTTTGGGGTGTTGAGAATATGCGACAAGGGTATTTGGAGCTAGGGGGCTACTAGAAATGACCCCGCCTAGGCAGTTTAACAAGGTTTGTTTTAGGTAGTAGCATCAACCCTCCATAAATTAAGCATCCTACTGTCTTCTACTTCATCCCTCAATTCCAGCCTACTTATCAATCAACGTCATGGCTATTCACCTTAGAAGCGATGTCGACCAGGTGAAGAGTGATCTTCACGCGACCCCAACGATTTCCTCGCCACGCGAAAGAGTTCTACTCACTCCGGCACCCCGCCCTTCCGATCAAATCAAGATGCTTGTCTATCTACGACCTCTTACCTACCCCTGATGATGAAGACAATTCAGATCCCGTCTCGACCTCTTCCGGCTCAAGCCCGACCGAGACAGATGCCGATGACGACGATGTCATTGTTCGCGATCCCGACTCCGTGGTCACGAGGCTAGAAGGGATCTTGGGATTGAATGAGCAAAATTTTATATTCTTTCAAGCAAGAGCTAGACATATGACAGAGCGTTCTCCGCGCCCAATCAAGCGGTCACAATTAGAGCACCGGGATAATATTCCCAAAGCTGCGCGAATACGACAAGCCTCGCCATTAGTTCATACAATTCGACCGCGGCCCCCTGGATTCGACATACCTGCCAATATCTTCGAGTCAGAAAAATTACCCAGCAGCGATCCCAAATCCAAAAGCACTCACGTGGGATGGAACGCCGGTCCCACGCCTCCGTCGGTGGCGGCTGCTCGTATAGAACGGCCCAAATTGATGGGAATGAATTGGGAGACGGCGAAAGATGATTCGAGCACTGGCAGTACGACGAAGCCGTTCGTCAAATACATGAATGCGGCAACTATCCAATACGACCTTGACCTGCGAGTGGGAGAACCGCTGGGCTGACTTCCAGGGAAGTCAACTATCCCGGTTATGAGACCGTATATTTATACATTTTCGGACCTTTGGATATCCGACCAATGCAGCGGCCAATACGCGACAGTCATTGATATTTATAGGCATATATATACAGAGCATTTCAGGAGTCTTGGACTGTAGATTAGGATTAGCAGATTTGTTTAAGTATTTCGAATCGAAAACCTAAGATCCCCCGTGACTGAGATCGTTGATAGGTGGGCGGACGTAGAGTCGAGTGTTAACTTGGTAAAAGTTTTTAGGGACGGTACTGTGCTGTCGGTCGCGGTGACTATGAATGAATGCACTATCGATGACCAAGCTCGAGGCAATGTGAGTGGACTGCTTCTGTCGCGGATTTAGGCTCAGGCGCTGTGGTAGCGGACAAGAGGCGCCTAAAATCAAGTGCTACCACCCCTAAATGATACGCTAAGTGCAGTCGGACGTCCATACCCGCGGGTTTGTATCGTATCTACAGGCATTTTCCATTATCCATCCTTCCATTCCTCCCGTAACATCTATTGCCGCCAGCGACATAGTAACCTACCTGACGAGACCGTTCTAACACGCTATCATTAAAGTCTAAGTCTCTAATCATACGACCGCCGCAATTAAGTCCCTGTAATGTCCAATT
Organism: Xylariaceae sp. FL0255; assembly: GCA_022578795.1. Classification (NCBI taxonomy): domain Eukaryota; kingdom Fungi; phylum Ascomycota; class Sordariomycetes; order Xylariales; family Xylariaceae; species Xylariaceae sp. FL0255. Next base: position 22,780 of record MU389026.1, on the reverse strand, counting down.
ACTCGTCCTCTTCTCCCTTTCTAATAGCATAATTACGGAAAGATCTGTATTGGAATATTTATCAAATACAATTAATACCTTACAAAATAATCTATCGTATACCTAATCAAAAAAAAAAAAAAAACGTTTAAACTTCGCTTAAAATTTAAGTAGCCATTACAACAGGACCGCCAAATGAACACATCCCTTTTCCAGAAAACAAAATAAATGAAACGTCTGACTAGGTTGTCCCGAAAAGAGAGTGATGATGGGGCTTGGGTACATGATCGATGGACAATCGTTGTGTCATAAAACCAGGTGTGTTTTCTAGCAGCGCTTTCCAGCCTTCCAGAGTAAACACGTGGGCTGCGTCCAAAGACAACCAGAAGGACAAGTCACGGCGGCTTGAGTAGTCTCGGTGAGGCGCCGCGTTGGAAAAGTCGTTTTCAGACTCTGCGGGCTACAAAGCCGCCGGTTTAAGCGCTTTGCATGCAGGATCAAAACCCGACTTGGAATCCGCAAGAAAGCATTTTCTGAAGACGCCATGTGCAGCCACTTTGCTGCGCAAAATGCGCATCACAGCAGCATATGTGAAGAAGCTATTGATAACCCCCCGCATCTGGGCGTTGAGAGGGGTCGTGTGGGGGTGATAGCACTTCGTTTTAGGCGGCATTCCCCCGTTAACTTCACGTCTTACTTAGTTTTTAGCTTGGCCTGTACTATACAGGCGCGCTTAAAGTTGGCTGATATAAGTTGTGGAACTCAAAATTCGTTTTTCGGGTTTGGTCTGGGTTGACCTCGCGGTCAACTGCTGGTCAACATTAAAGAAGATGGCAGCAAGGGTGCAGAGACTGGGCAAAGCAAGTGAGAAATGAGGCGATTCAGAAGGCGAACGAAAAGTTAGCACGAAATGAACCTAGCCAGTCTGCACTAAACGATCCATCTCTGGGCTTTGCTTCTGGTCATAGGACGCTGACGCAGTTCCGCCTCAACTCTAACACTGCGATAGGCATATATAATTAATTGTATTGATCTCATGTACTTCATAGACCACCGAGGCTAATTTTACTGGGTCGGCTTTGCGACATGTCAACTTTGTGTAATAACCGTTTTAACCAAATCGGCCCATCATCTGATTCATCAGATCCTCTGCAAAGTTCGGCACCTCGTTCAATAAGCCCGACCAACCCTCCAAACCAGACACATCATCAACAACACAAGTCGCGAACTGGGCCACAAGCAGGCGCAGCTGGGAGCCTCCGATCCTGCAATTATCGTATATAAAGTGGACAAGTCTTCGAAACTCCGAGACAAACGTCGACGCAAAGATAGTCCATCGCGCCAGCTCATGAACCAGCCGTGAATAGGCATGATCGCTGAGTGAAGTGATGGCATATCTAACAGCAAAGACCCAGACCTTTGCATGACCGATAAGGACGTTTTCGAAGGACGTCAACAACGGGTTTGATATGGTTGGCCCAGTGGCGAAGCTCCTAGCGCCTGTAAGGCCACCTTGCTTCTCCACGAACGCTAAGATGAAATCTTGTTTCTTCTTGGACTGAGGAGCTCCATCGCAGTCGCACGTCATGGCGTCAAACTTGCGTTTAGACGAGATTTGTGACGTCGACTGATTCTGCTTGCATTCGGGAGAGTGGACAACGACGAGAGTCAAGTCGATGATCTGTTTGGTCGAAGCCGTTACATAAGACACTAGGGAGTAAGGCAATACGGCAGCATTTTGTTTGTAATTCTCCTGGCTATCAGTCGAAGGAACGCATCTTCCAAACAGGCCTATCTGGGGCTTATCGATGACTGGCCGCTTCTTAAGGACGGCAGGCATGTTTTCGGCGGCACCTTCGGAACAGCCGGTACGGTTATCATCCCCGGCCGGCGCCCAGCCCACATATGTGCCGGTATACACGAACTGGGCAAAACGCGAGAGAACGTCTTCGTCAACGTCCTCCAAGATCACACAGCCTTCTAAGGAACTCTCCGTCGCGTTTTTGACTAGATCATCGAGCGGGGCTGATAGGCGAGAGACGAGGTCTGGGTGAATGTAAAACTCCATTTTTTTGTGCCTTACGGCGAATCCCAGCGTTTTCGTTACCAGGGGTCTGGACCCGAAGCATTAGAGAGACAAAAACCCTTTTTGGTGTTAAAGAGGTCTTACTGTTCAAGTTGCCCAGATGCCAATTCTGCTAGCCAGTGGGGTTCTGGGATGGATGGGGAAACTGGTACCATTATGCTTCAAAGTAATAATCGTTACTTGGTATAATCGGTTCTGTTATAGTTATGTTTTATTATAGCTTTGGTCAGCGACTTAAATATTCAAGAGCGATGGAGGACTCTGTGCAGTTTAAATCTATGTGCTTGGAGTCCAAAAAAGTATCGTGTTAGCTAGGATTTATAGTTGGCGCTTGGTGATGGCGGGCTCTGTGTTTGTTAAAGGAAGTCGTTGCAGAGAATGGAACGAGATTGTATGTCGGTCTGCGCCTAGAATTTGAACCCGCGGATGGCTGCTTCATATAAACCGCCGCGCACCGATTGCTAGGCAGGCCGCCGAGCCTCTCGGCATCGTGGAATCGGCCTCAACCGCCGAGCTGCCCACTAGTTTGCCGTGCGAAGGGGAGTAGCCGCCAGGTGTGGGGTAGTTAGGCGCCGGGTGCAGAATTTGAAAAGTTGGTTTTTCGGTCGGTCTGAAGACGGATATTGAGAAAAGGTCCGGCGACGTTCAATGCGGCTCCGAAAACAGATAGCGAGGCATTTTTAATTTTGATTCTATCTATAAGTGAAGACAACAATCGTGTTTTTACCATCTTGTAGTTTGGATAATGAGCTAATTAAAGGATGTAAATCTAAAATCATGCATTCGATACTATTGAGCATCTTGTCCGTGGCGATATTTTCGTATGTGCTATGAAAAGAGAGAAGGCTCACCACCGTGTTATGCGTGGAGACTAGGCAAGGTGGTCAAGCGCGGGGTGGTCGTCCTTTGCGGCTAAAACACTAAATCTTTTTGAATTTTACGGATTTACAGCGGCTAGGCAACGCGTATGAATTGAGAGAAACATATAAAGGTGACCTTAATGAAGGCTGGAATTTTTGTTTCAGGCTTTCTTCTTGAATTGTCACAATCACGAATAATCATGCAAGCGATTAGAAACGAAGATGTGATGGATATTGATTCTCCGCTCCCAAGCGGCACAGTTCGGAAAAAGAAGAGGGGTGCTCGAATGAAGGATGATGGCCAGTTACGCCAGCTTGCACGGGCAACCCTTCATCACAGCAGTGAGACGTTCTCGCCAGATGAATGTCAGGAACTCTATAGCACATACGCAATTTTACTTCAAGAAACCGCATTGCCGCCCGATATTACTTACAACGATAGACGAATAAGCCTAGCCTTTCAAGCACTAGAAAACTTCATGGCTCGTAAAACGAAACAGCAATGGCAAGTGAGATTGTGCTTTTTTCGAATGGCTACAGTGATGGACCATCTAGGGAAACTCATCAAGAAGGCCCGGGTGATGGGCCAAGTTAGCTCCGGGACCGGAGAAGACGACCGGACTCTCGCGATCAAGATTCACCATGGCGCCGTCTCGTCCTTTTTATCAGAGGATGACATACGTATGCGCAGACGTGTCGCAAATCGATGGTTTACATACGCACAAGGGTCCTTGATTCCCTTACTTTTCGCATCTGAAAAAGTTGACAAGATAATGTAAGCATTCACTAGAAAACGTATAACTAGAAGCTTGGGACTAACTTGTAAAGTCGTGACCTTTCAATGACTTTAGATATGTTGAAAGTTCTTGGCGGGCACGTCATACGGCTCTGCTCGAGACGGTCTTTCAAGATTGCAAAGAACCTTGCGGAACTAGCGCAGAAGGCTGCCGACGGTCAATGGACCTTGCTACAGCTGGGAAACACGTTCTCCGACTTCAAGAGGATGCATTTAAACGGGGATGGCCAGGTGCTAGGATTAAAAAGAGAGGCCGATGTGGTGGACCAATTTATGCATGTGAGCATTTAGCAATCGGGGAGTGTCACGCACGACTGCTTGGGAGTGCTGGATTTCATAGATGGCGTTGTAGGTTTGCGGGATGGATTTGTACTGTGGGTCAATTTAAAAGATGTAGCGTATATGTAATGAAGATTATTCTATGGAAACTCCATACATTTTGAGAGGTGGGCCAAGCGATACCTTAAGTCTTGGCTTGTGCAGGTCCGGGTTTGAGGGAGGCAGTCTCCAATATTAGTACATTTCGGATGTGTAACCGCGCGGCTAGACGACGAATAAAGTGGTTCATCGATTGTCTATGATATGTAGTTATCCAAGCATGTCCTATATCCCATGTAGCGAGCGGCGTGTGGTTCGTGTAAAGCACAATATGTAACACAGCTGTCGATGTATGGCGTGTCAGGCACCATGTAGCCCACAGTTTCTGGGTGGAGCTATAGTGGCAAATAGACACCCCCCCATAAGCCGTCCACAGCATCCTGCGGGGTGCCATCTCGGCTACACTTTTGCCAAGCACCGACTTACAGGGGGTTTGTCCAATAGAACTGCGTGCAGGATGCAGAGGTACAGAAACCTGATTTTTACACCTAAAAAAGCCTATCCAGTACATAGCCATCCTAACAGTTGTTTCCATGCCAAATCTGACTGCAGACCTCGCTGCATAACGCGACGTCGCAGTCAATGCAGCCGTAGCGAGTCTGACGCCTTTCACCTATACGCGAATTTCCACTCATTTCACCTAGAATTACACGCTGTTGACTGCTGTTGAGAGTGTCACCTCCGCAGGCCTTGCAGGCACTGACCTTGCCCCTTTTCGTAAAGGCGTGTTCAGAGAGCCGTTTTTTGTAAGCTTGGGTGCCTGGACGCCCACGAGTCCCAGCCTTTGAAAGAGGGCCATATTCCTTAAGTATCGCGTCGATAAGAGCTGTGCGCCACTGCCGTTGGGTGCGGTATTGCTTGTAGGCAAGTGGATGCGAAGAATCCCGTTGCAAGATGAAAGTGTTGGCTATCACTGTATTCAAGATGAAGCGCAAAAATAGGCACTTTTCAGGGCCACGCCGAACAGAGTGTTCCCACCCTCTGCGCATGCGATGCGCATTAGCAGTATCAACGTCCCCTTTATGCATATTGTAGCTGTCCGCCCACATTGGAAGTGCCACCTCTTTTTGGTACTCGTCGCCAAAGACCTCAGACGCAGTGACTGTTCGTGGGCGGCGGTGGAGGCGTGTAATAGAGTCTTCCTGCCCAGAGTACACTGTTGACATGGCTAACACTATTACATTATCCTTCCACCAGTGCCTGCGAATTAAGCCATTCTCCATAGTGTCACTCGATAGCGAGTTCCAAGGCACACTATCAGTGTTTTTATCAGCCTTTTTCATCTCTTGCGCCTGCGCAGGCATGCCTGAATTCATGCGCGAAGTACCTGTGTAGCCTACTCCGAGGTAGTGGCGTAAATAGAGTAATAAATTGGGCGAGGAAAAGAGGTTATCGCAGAAGGGGTGGTAGGCCTGCCGTGGCAGAGACTTGACGAGGGTGATGACTGTTTGTTGTGTAGGATTGATCTTTTTCAAGTCTTTGAGTTCCTCACTGGAATTTGGTGGTAACCTTGAATCTCTAGGGAAAGAAATTCCTACAGGGCCAACATGGTTGAAGTGCCATATCCAGTGTAACACGTAACCTGCGCAGGCAACAATCCATACCTTGAAGCCTACTGGTGTTGGCTTCCCTTTAACGACGCCCTTCGCCTTACTCCTGCCGTAATATTTAACCATGCCCTCGTCAATAGTGATATTGAGCGGTACGGTTTCCAACACTGCCTTTGAGGTGTCGCGGACGTGCTGTGTAATTTCCTCAACTTGCAGGAAAGGCCTAGGTATTTCGGAAGGGCTCGAGGCTTCGCTGGACTCGGATGAATCATACGTGCTGAAGTGTCGCATTAGTAACCACCAGCGATTTTTGCTAATATAGAGAGTAAATGGGTGCCCTGGCGCGCCTTGACCGTCTCTGCGCCAGAAGTCATCAATACACTCCTCATCGTGGGCCTCCATATAAAGCAGTGAGGCGAGAAAGCAGTATATTTCAGGCACTATTGAAGGCCGCCATTTTCGTTCTCTGGATGCCTTGGAGAGGTCATTACTACCGTAGTGCCTGTTAGAGTAAGTCACCCACTTCTCGATGATCCAGAGTGGTAAAAAAAAGGCGCAGAAGGTCAAGAGGTGTAGGTGGAAGTTGTTTAGTTTTGAAAGCGCGTGGTGGAAGTTGCATAGGTTGAAAAGGGGGAGGTGGTTGTTGTTGTTGTTCATTAATAGGGGGCGTGATATTAGGCTGAAAAGTTCCACCATCAACCTCAGTAGTTGTACCTTCATTTTCCAGCATCTTAAAAGAGGTTTTGAAAATCAAAAAAGACCACGATATACAGCAAAACGCAACGATTACGATGGTGCATTTACCTTCTCTACATGATGGAAAAAGAGTGTTGTTGTTGAGGTTGAAATGAGAGGGCATGTTTGTTGAAATTGCAGGCCCAGTGTTAGTAGGGGTAGTGTGGAGTAATATCGGTGTCAATTTGTACCTGTAGCCGAGATGGCACCCCGCAGGATGATGTAACTTATATCATGGCTCTCGACGTGCGGTGCGGGCCGCGAGCCTCATAGTAGCCCTGCGACCTGTATCTCACGTTAAACAGGAAATGTCTAGTGTTGAGTTAGGACTCGCCTTGAACCAGTAGACCGCACTTTTATTTAGTCATATGTTTTGTCCCTTTTTTCGGTTTCTTTCCTCTAAAAAAGTAGAGAGGGGAAAAAGAAAAAAATACGTCTTTAGGAATTAGGAGGATTAAGACTAGTATTATTTCCTATATACTCATGCTTACTGAGAAGAAGGTGCTACTTGCAGACGTTTGGAAGGTTGCGCTCGATTTTTAACAAATTATCGTAGATACAATATGATGATCCTATGACTCTGGATTTGTATTCACAGGTTGCCGCCCGCGTCGTGTACGTTTTGCCGTAGGTACCTCCAGCCCCAACTCATCTGCAGAAGTATCGGAGCCGCCGAAAGAGGACGCCGTATTCGAGTCGAGGCGGAACTGCATCAGTGTCCTTTCGCTAGAAGCAAAGCTTAGAGCTGGGTCGTCTGGAGGTGCCGATGGCCTGGGTTCATCTCGTGCCGATCTTTCGTTCGCCTTCTGGATCGCCTTATCTCTCTCCTGCTTTGCCCAGTCTCTTGAGTTTCTATAGGCAGTCGCTCCCTGTCGAAATGTGCTGGCGTTGCCAGTCATACTCCAAGAATTGATTTGCGTTGTTGCAAATTCGCAACGTGCCCCTGGACTAGCTGGTAGAAGCGGGTGACTAGTGTACATTTTGAGTTGTCCGTCGTGATATGTTGACGTGATCACGTAGGCGCTGTTGTCGAAGTCGGGTTTGGAATCACAATACGAGCGGAGACTACGCATCCCTCTGGCGCCGAGAGCCCCATCGTAACTAGCCTGGCGAGCAGCAACAGCGGATGATCCATCTGGACCTTTCACGGCGAGAAAGAAGTTTGGTGCAATAGGCAGGTCATGCTGTGTCGAAGGGACGACGTGCCCACTCAATTCTGTCCGGATCTGTCGATCCAGCTGTTCGGGACGTGAGCCGTGGTATCGATCGGGATTGCCAGGCACGAGTGAGCCATCTGTGAGATGGTCGAGATTTGTGAATGGGATCTGTCCTGAAACGCATTTGGTATCTTCGACATCCCCTTCGATAATAGGTATCACTGTAGATGTGACCTGCCATTCTTTGGCAGCATGGGTATCGGCTCGTTTAAACTGTCGGAAGTCGCCGTCCGAAAAGCGAGATGGAGACAAAGAAGGCCGTGGTTTTGCAAGAGCTCGAAGGATTTCGTTCAAATTGTCCGGCGGTGGAGGAGCTTCGCCGTTGGGATATTCATAGCCATCGGGGTAGATGCCTAGAAGGTCTAGAACTCATTCCCGATTCGGCCACGACGAGGTTGGGTTCGTGGACGTGGCCTACCGCTCTTAATTCCGATAGGTCGGGACCTCCCTGTCTCGCAAATGCCCTAAGATGATTCAGTTCGGACTGGCCGGAACGACGAAGGTATTGCGTGGCGGGTTGTAGAGATGTTGGGACGGGCCGATGGGGTCGACGAGACGGACGAGGACGGAGGGTTGTCGGAGGGGACGAAGCGGTGGCGCTCCTCCTGTCCAGCTCTCGCAATGCGCTTCTCGTTAAGGGGATCTCGGATAGGTTGTCCCAAAAGGCCGGGGGAGGTCGGATCGGGTGGGTGAGCTTCTGTTTCTTTGGCAATGGCTCGACGGCGGCGGTGTCGCTCGGGGGTCGACGTTTATTCGAGTCGATACGCGCTGTGGGTCGTGACATGTGGAGGGCTGGGTATCGTGCATTTTGGAGTCGGTTTCGTCTGCGGCGCGCTCCGGTCCTATGTAGACTTAAGGCATATATATGTATGTGAGTGGATATTCGATGTTGGAGATTTAGAGAAAAGAAAGTCGATGGATAGGCCAAGGCCGAGGGGAGGAAGACAGTGGGGGGAGTTGTCCCCCTGGAACGAAGGTGCTACTACCTAGAACAGACCCTGCTAAAACTGCCTGGGCGGGGTCATCTCTAACAGCGCCCCTCGCTCCGGCCGCCGACATTTGTTGTTAACTTCTATCATGGGTCACTCTCTTGATCTACAAAATCGACGTATCCCGACCAACGCCCGAGCAATGCGCCCAAGAACCGACAGATCGCCCGCGATGGCAATGGCGTCTCGATACGAGTGAAGACCAAGGTCTCGACCCGTCATCCATCCGAGCTTGACGATGGGGAGGTTTGACCTGGCAGTTTAATGTGACTATGACATGAAACTTGCATCTGGCTTGATAGATTACAATGTCTCTTTTTAGCAGGGAATTCCATCGGCTGGTGCGGTGTTCCTGTGTTGATCGAAGGCTCTTGTATCCCAAGTCCAACCCGTGGTGGCCTGTACATTATCGTAAATGCCCTCCAATAATAGCTGTCCGATCGTAGCCCGGACCAAATACCCGGCATTCTAGCGCCCATAAGGAGACAGACGTCCTACCCTAGTTAGTAGCCTTGAGAAGCGACGTGACGTCCAAACCCTATTCCCAAGTGAAACAACCCTCTCCATGAAGCCCTCACCCCCCACTTATAGTGAGTGGCACGTGAGCCGTCCGTGACCCTACAGCTTGGGTCAATCATATATCCCATCGAGGTATTGGTATTGACTGGCCCGCCCGAATGTGATGGATATCCATACTGTCGGTAAAATTGAACGGTTACGATAGTGGACAGGTATAGGCACTGGTGATGTTACTTGCATATTTAAGACCAAGGAAGGTCTGTATATTTAGAAAATAATACTTCTTCATTTTTTACTACAGCTTAAAGATTAACCTCTGATGCAACTACTTAAGGTTCTACCCGATAATTCAAATCAAGAGGCAGCGAAACCTTGTCAGCGACTGAGGCTCAAAGGAGTCAACTATGTGCTTTTTCGACCAAATATGCTGGAGCTGCGGAAATTGGAGATGGGGTTCTTTCCGAGAAAAATGCATCAGGGAACACCGAACCGGAGAGACTTGCGGACTCAAATTCGTCTACAACACTACTAGAAAGGTCGACGTCTGTAAGCTATGCAAGGGTATTGCAAAGAAACAACGGAAATACAACAAGTTCGAAAGCGACGTTTCTCGATGGTTAACGGAGACCAACCGCACTGCGACAATAGAAAAAGCGCAGAAAGACATGTTCGATATCAATCGGGCCATAAACAGAATGAGGGAAAACCATCATACCTAAGACCATCATACCTAAGCACAGACTATGAAGACGAGCAGAAAGCAGGCACGACGGCGTTAGATTCTATCCCAAATTTGCCGTGAGATAAGAAATAATCCAGCATATCGAGCATAAGACGAGACATATTGGAGGGAATACAGATTGGAGTAACTCGGATAAACTAAAAACTTAGATATAAAAATACAAAGCCGAATAAACTAGACAAAGGTGTAAAATACTTGACAATACAGTATAGTTGTTAAAAGCAAAATTTATCTATCTGGCCCTTTTAAAAATATGAGAGGCTAAGCGCAATCAAGATATATGCGACGGAAGGCCAGGCCTGCTGAACCAAAGTACCCCTACCCAACCCGCCTGATGCTGTAGCTGTAGGTCGTGCAATAACTGTTGTATTTGTCCTGGAAGGAACTATAGTGACCACGCCAGAGCTAAATGACTTCGTAGGCGATCCGTTTGGCGATATAGTTGTTTTGGAAATCATTGTGCTATTGCCATTCCAACTAGTCGCTCTCGTAGGTATCGGAGTTGGAAAGGTGCCCAATTGACAAGGCATTCCAGAAAATGAGTTCGCTGAGGAAGAGAGCTGCCCGGAACCAATGGCGCATACATGTCGGGAGGTAGTTTGAATGACGGATGGAGTTGAGGTCATGGTATGTGAGGGATGAAGACTGATGATAGGTCGTGTAGTGGTGATAGTTATAGAGGGAAGCCAACGATCGCCGGGTTGGGAACTATAGTGGTTCGTATTAGAGCTCGTTTGGATATGAAGATCAAAGTCCAAGCTCCCTGTTGCGGCGATATTGACAGCAGAAGCGCTAACGGCCAAAAATACGAAGATGAATGGAAACATAGCTGGATGTGTTAGAATTCGGAGGGTGATAGTGTTCGAGGACTTGACTAGATAGGGACCAAAGCGCTTTTCAATGCCAGCGTCCGCAAATCGATTCCGTGCGGGTCGGCCACGGCGACTATACCGTCTCCGTCTTTTAAGCGCTGCCGTCCCCGTCCCTCTCGGCGCCGGCAAAGGAATTGTCGCCAAGGGCTTACTGATATGATCCATTGCTCCCCCTTTACTACTCAACCGCGCGTCTATAACAGTTTTGCCTTTTTTAATAAAAAGAAAAGGCGCTCGACAGGAATGCAAAGAAAGCTATATAACTAGCATGGCCACTTTCATATCGACTTGTTATCGACTTTTCACGGTAATATATACCTCGCATAATTATTTTTCACACCAATTCCGTTTCCCTCAGCTTCTGACTGCAGAATACGTGTCACCATGTCACCATTTGGAAGCACCGAGCCAACACAACTGGGAACGTCCCTAAATTTGGTGTTCAATTGTGAAGGTATGGAACACTTGACACGTCAGATAGTGAATCAGTGGATTTGGGAAACTGCACCTGGATCCAGCCGTGTCGACGATCGCATCGTCCCCCGTCCGGTCCAATCGTTGCATCGTGAGGATCGGAACAAAGTGGCCTCTATTATTCGGATTCGCGACCAAGACATGACTGAAAGAGTTAAAGAACTGCTTCGTCTGAAACTCAGCGACTATTTGCAGGTAAAAGCTAGACTTGTCTCTTTACTCGTTGCCTGGGAGCAAGTTATTTTTGAAAAACGACGATTTGATGAAGAGGGCTTTCAACCTCATGATCCCAAAACTGGCCTTAGTTATCATCAATTTTATCTCTTGGTTGATACTATATGGCGCCTTGCCAATCACGGCCAACCGACATACGAAAAATTCCACAGGAGTGTTTTCAATGCTCGAAACAAATCTTCGCGCTATCCGGACATCGATATGGAAGCTTCTTGTAAAGCGGTCCCTACAGACTCGTTGGAGTTTTCGCACCAATACGAGCGTGCGGCACAGGCAATGGAAAGGAAAGACGAAGGGGAAGAGAAGCAGCCCATGTTCGGAAAATTCAATTCAGCGGCGGCTGATCAGGCTTTCAAGGCTGTTCGTACACAGAGTGGTGAAGCGACGATAGCGGATTTCGATCCTGTTACCATGCGTGCGAGCTTAGCAGACGCTAACAACAACACTAAGCGTCCGTCACCGTTCTAAAGTTTTGGAGTAGAAAGAAATGTACCGGGGTATTTAATGGGTTAATCTTCAAAATTATTGTTTTTACATTTCATTCAATTCGATAGTTGGTTAGATGTATTAGGTTAATGATAGTATTTCTGTTCCTTGCCTCATCATTTACATATTCTGCCTAGGCCCTAGGGTGGGTAAGAGTCGGCTCCTGGTGCGTGGCGAAGCAATATTATTGAGCCCCTAAAGCATAAATATAGGCCGAGTGGCCCCCTTTACCGTCGTTTTGCGTTCCTCTTCTCTTCTTCAAGCTCTCCAAGTCCTTTCGAATTATCGTTCCCACCCAGTCAGCCCGATTCAACAATCCTGCCTCCAGATCTGTTCTCATACCTTTATTACCTAACACCGTCCATCTCCCTTCTCCAATCAAGGTAACAACTATGACCCTACCGAAATCCACAAGACTTATGATTATGACCCGCGACCCACCACATATGCGTATCGAAGATACCCTTCTTGAGCTCGACGAAGCAGAACCTACGGCAAACGCAATGTACGGAGTTTTAAAAGCCGAATACGAGTGGAGATGGCCAGATCAAAGCAAACACCTCGCCTCCTGGAAAGACGAACGTGGCCAGTGCGTACAGGATCGAGAAGAAGACGAAGAGGACTATCAAGACAGGGCATCTCGATGGCGCGAGTGGCCTAGACTGAAGGCGATAGAGCAAGCACGTTGGCTCCGCTGCGCTATGGTTACTAGCCATGCTCTGCAGTACCTCCACGAGTGTCATTCCCGAGGAGAATCTCTCGATGGCAAGTCACCGAATGGGTTTCGATTTGCCTTCAATGCGCGAGATTTTTACGAATACGTTTGGATTTGCCTTAGCCAGGGACAAGGGACGCGAGTATGGAAAGTGAAGCCACCGATGCCTTCCAAATCCGAGGAAGAGGTTGACCCATGGTATTATGTGTCGAATGCCCAACGTATCATGGCTCAGACTATTGAGGCGTGTGAGAACGGTATAGATTTAGAAGCTCTGGTTCCAATCTTAGGTCTTGACGACATGCTGCCGGCACCGTCAGACTTGGAACTCTTTGCGAGGCTGTCAAAAACTTTGAAGTAAAACAGGATAGGAGCGTTTTGGAATCAGATCCATGTCCAGCCTCATCTGCCCTTTAAGAGCGGCTCGGTACGGTTAATGGGGCCATTCTCACGACCCAGCGTCCACCCTGCGGTTCGGTGCCACCGCTGTGGGGACACCGTAGGAATCTACCAATTGTCAAGTAAATAATATATAATCCGAGCGCTTCGCTGATATCCCCAGCTAAAATTATACATATTCAATACTTAGTCCGCAATACTCCTCTGTACGTAGTGTAGTCGCTGACCTGTTACCGACGGAATGGATATCACATATGGATCATGTTTACAGCCAATCGGACGGAGCCCCCTATTTGTCAATGTTTAACTCCGCCCCACTGCAGGGCGGCGAGGTGGTACTATTATTATCATTTCTCGGTATATAGCAAGATTCGGCTCGTATTGATGTGACGATGCGCTCGGCGCCTAGCACACGGGTGCTCAGTGGCTCGGGGTCCAGCGGCCAGACAGCCCACTCGTCACCTTCCGACCCACACCGCCGACAGATCCACCTTCGGCAAGGATGGTCAGCTCTCGGCTGTCGAGCACCGGCTCTCACCCGTCTATAAAGGGAGGTTCTCTGCATGCAATTCCAGACAAACTCATCTCATTGCTACTTCATTTCCATCCTTTCACCCAACTGTTGGTAATTCATCATCTTTGTCAAGTCCACGCCTGCAATGGTGTCCCTCAACCTCAACTCACTCGACCCCGAGTCACTTGAACGCATAAAGGCGTTTCTGAATCAACCTGTACCCTCACCCCCTAAGCCTAGGCTACCGGAGGAACAGCCTAAGTCATCTCGCGACCTCCTTTGTGAGCCGCGCTTTCCAAACTTCGCAGCATTATTGCTGCACTACCAATCCTCGATGAATTACTACCGCGGGTTATGTAACAAGGCCTGTGATCGGGTGCTTGCCCTTCAAAAAGATGTTAAGACTTTATCGGAAGAGGTCGACAGCCTCAAGCGCAGACTTAGAGATTACGAGAGAGTCGAACCTCAAGATGAGGTAACTAGACCAATTCACAGTACGAGGCGGGCTCAGCTAATAAGTTATTCGAGCGGCTGCCGCAGCCTTGTGATACTACGAGCGGTGATGGAGAAGCTATTGGGGCCGATGGGGCAGCGTAGTCGAGATAGCAGACTAGAGCTTCAGCCGACATGAAGAGATTTCTCATTCCGGACTTTTATTTTGTGATTGTGGCATTGGGACAGGATGATGTGTTATTTATTCAATCTATTAGATACAATATGCCTTTTATTTATTCGCCGTCTAACTCGGGTCAGAACATCCCTACTGTATATTAAACTATAAAGCGAGTATGCTCAGGGTCAACCCCTAATAAAGCTTGCCCCTACCTAGTGTCCGTGCCTTCCCCTACGGCGCCTTCCCGCACCTGCACTTACCATTTCATCAATCCCATCGAGTCGTCGTCGTTCCTCCCTCGCCCGATCAACATTTCAACACACCTTTTGCTTATCGCATGGAAAAAGGACGATTACTACCATAATGGCGCTAAGCCGAATTATAGACCACCCCCGAGATAATCACCGTATCTAAAACTTGCCAATCGTAACTCCCGAATTCCAGGTCAAGGTCAGGATCCAGCTGACCGCGATCAAGCATAGGAACTATTGCCCTCTTTTTATTACGCCAAACAGTTATCCCTTTGCTTAGAAGTTGGCCGGATGGATTTCCAAAACGCATCCCAAGCTTTGCGCCTCCAATTTTTGCAATACATAAAGGGCTAGAGCGGTTATATTGATAGTTTGTGATCATTTTCTCGACTTCGTTTGACCTGTGCTTCTTCGGACTATCCGGTTTGCCTGTCTGCTCTTCTTCCCATTTCCCTAGAAGCTTGAATACCGGGTATCGTATGATATTTGAGTAGCACCGATCGGGTACGCTCCCGGACAGGACGCAGAAGTCCGACTTGCCAAATTCTCCAGAGCCCTCTGCAAGCTCCTGCAGTAGCTTGGTGGCGTCGCCTCGCCGTTCCCGAGAGTACAATAATGCCAGATCTCTACCGAGGGGCACAAGGAGATCTTCCAAACCATGGGTTCGAAATACAGTCTATCTGTAGACGAACAGTTCCTTCTTGACATCTATGTCCATACAACCACGATCGAGAGCGAACACCAGTTCCCAAAACACTCCGCTTATATTGCGTCCCTGTACTTGGCTGCAGCGCTGACGGAAAACGGCAAGCGAAATGTTACGTGAATACTCCGTGTATACGTCGCGGAACGAGCGATGGATGAGCCTTGCAGCGAAAAGCGTTTGCAGATTAGGAAGGTGGCTTAGAATCTCTATCTGTATTTCCCGAGGGAGGCTCGTAAGATGGCTTTTCGCGGCAGGAGGTAATGGTGATATAGTAGGATTGTTCGATATCGGTATCGGTAAAGTAGCCAGACCAGCTTGAGCTCGGAAATATACAGTCTGAAATAAGAGCATAAACTCGTGTGGGTTTAGCTGGGCTCTATCGTTTGTAACGTCGATGCGGAGGCCCTCCTCTTCGTACCGCTTTTTCTCTAATATAGCTTGTTCCCAGGCGATGAGGAGCGATAACAATTGGCTGCGCACTTGTTCAAAGTGAACATGGTCCATTCGGAGCAGCTCTTCTATCTTAGCGATTACCTGGGAGGTCTCTGTCCGGAGAATGTTGGTGATTGTGCGTTGCTCTGCTTCGTCGAGGACAGTGCCGGAATGGGACTTGGTCGTCGCGGTCCAAGAGTCGATCAATTGGCGGGTCGTACGTTTATTTTGACGGCAGTCCTATTCCAGTTGTAATGCTGTCTGGGATATGAGAGTTGGTCTAGTAGATCCAAACGACATTGTTATAAAAGGAGCTTGTGAATAGCTGATGGTAATATATTTATATAACTAAATATTAGTTAAAAGTGTGGAGGCGGACCTAGGGGCTCTTATATCTGTTTGTCTGTCGAGGCAAAGCCATGTGGAAAGGTCTGCTTGTCTGAAGCTGAGCCAGGTTGTAATGGCCGTCGCAGGGAGGATACCGACCTACAGGGATCTGTGACTAGAATATCAGCGAATCGCCCGAATTATGATATTGTTCATTTAACAATTAGTAGGTTCCTAGGGTATCCCCACAGCAGCGGCACCGATAAAAAAAATCAGTGAGAATGGCCCCAAGAGGTCTAGCCTACAGGGCATCTGGGGCCCTGTAACCATAGAGGCTATAGGGGTCCACATCTGACACAAGGCTTTTTAGACAACCAAAGTCTCGGGAGAGACCCGTGGCGGGGCAGACATCTTAGGCAGCAATAGGACAGTGTCCACTATGTCCCTCCCACACCTGTCTTGCCCTGAGGCCGCTTTCCTACTCAATTTGCAACACCAACGCCTGCGCCTGCGCCTGCACCTGCTCTCACCATTTCGTGAATCCCAACTAGTTGTTGTCGTCGTTCCTCCCGTGCCCAATCAACACCCATCTCCCGGCACACGATCCACACTCATCTCTATACTCACTCGTCACCGCAACTGTGCCCTCTCATCAGTCACTGTCCTCCCCATCCCGGCAGTCGCACCATGTCGTCGTCGTCCCCTCTCGCGATCGGCCCCATCGGCATTAGCGCTTTTCAGCTCGTGGAAGACGGTGACGCGCCGGGATTTACCATCCGCTGGGTTTCGCCCGCTCAAGTTTGTACCGTCCGCTGCCCATTGTCCTAGGGGGAAATGGTCCGCGCCTTGTACTTACTTCTCCACTGGTATGCTTCCACGATAGGCACCGCGTTCTGTTCATGTACTCACCCCGCTTCATTTTACAGGGTGCAAATCTGGGGTCACGACGAATATGCGCCCGAGTTCGCCAATTCCGCCGGCTTCCTCGTCGATGTCTTGCGCGCCCTTAGCCTCCCTCTCGAGTTCGATGCCGTCTTCACCCTTACCCACGACGGCTCTCTGGCTTGGAAGACCGAGATCGTCGACGCCCGCAACCCCCTCCTTCAACAGTCCGGCATGCACCCACAGCTCTGGGCTCGCATCGCAGCCGCCATCCATGCCCATGCCGCCATGATTCGTCGCCACAACCAGATCCGTTTCGCCAATCTCGACCATGACTGCCACCTCCTCCGTCTCGATCGGCACGGCGCCCCCGCCCCACGCGACAAGGCAGAGCTCTGGCTTTATCTTGCCCACAAACTCGACCAATTCTGCCATTTGCTCTCGAACGACGACGTCCTCGTGGTTGGCATGTTGAGCCGCCTCGCACATTAACTCCGATTAGTTTGCCTTGGTGGACGAATGAAGGACGGAGACTGCGGCTGTGCTTTTCGGGTATGTCCTTGAAAGGCAATATAGGCGGACTGGAGCAAACTGGGGTTCGCGATAGTGTTCAATGTTTTTAAAATTCCATCACAGTCGGTAGCTACGGTAGAACTCAGCTAATCGATTCATGTGTTCTTTGCTTCTGAATGCCCTTTGCTGCATTCCTCGGGGGCAAAGATGATTATATACAAGTAGTCGCATACAACATGATGACATTGTTACAGAATAAAGCTATATATCTACTGGAACTAGCTGTATCATTCACCCTTCGCTACTCAACCTACTGTCTTAGGCGGCGTGGCCGGCTGTACCGTCGTATGCCTTTTACGCTTAGGACTGATGGTTCTTCTATAGCTCAGTCAACTGTCAGAACCATGACGCTGTCAATCTTTACTAGTGAGACAGCGTAGCGTGTCTCAACAGTTCTTGTTACATCAATAGTTTCAGCATATTAGAAAAATTTACCATTGTTAAATTCAGAAATTAATCTTGAATCCCCTATTTTTACTGAAGATACAGAATCACAGAGGACCTCTCGCATATCTGCCCGCTGCTGGAACAGTACCCTGCCTACCTTCACAATATCAAGTTCTAAAATTACTGCCCGCATTGGGCGCAAACGACCATAATTTTCAAAAGCCGGATTTCAACATTGGACTTCCCCCCCGAATGATTGCCCCGCTTCGTCAAGCCTGGCGCAGTGATGATATCAACAACTGGGTCGGGTGGCGGAGTCGCTTGCGCTCGCTCAAGTTCCATGGTTTCTGGAGAGAATTGAAGCTGGGGCTGTTGCATTGGGTAGATCCAATCAAAGCGCGCAGGCAATTTGCACATCTCTTGGTCTAGGATAATGGCCTTATAAAGTACATCTCGAATATCGTCCAAGATCCCCTCGGTTGAAGTCGTTGCGATTAGTACTATATCGCCGAGGATCTTTGTAGATAACGAGCTAATGAAGCTGTCTACTTGAGAACCCATTTCTTTATCGTTGATCCATCTAAAGGCGAAGGCTAAGGTAGCAGACTTCCACATCTGAAACTCTTGTTCAGCAGCTGATACGTCCGAAATAACTAACAAATACAATAAATAGTCTGTAGTGTTATGTCAAATATTATAAGGGTGTTTACCTTGCTTTATAGCCTCGCCGTGTTTTCTCATGGGTTCTCGGAGCCATGGGGCCCAGCAATACTTGCCGAAAACCGCACGTGTAAGCACATCCCATAAGAATGACTAGATCTGAAAGTCCTTGCATTCTGCGGATAGCTCGCCTACGAAGTATCGCGCCGAAAATGACATGACTTGATGGCGCAGCTGCGATACTCGAATGATGAGGTCGCTATCACACAGTTCGGCCGTGACGTTGCTTCGGGACTGCAACTCACCCGCTTTTAAGGCTGCTTTCTTCCACTTCTTGGTAAGTGCATCAACACGGTCATTGGCCACCTTGACTTGCTCTTCGAGAGCGGCAATTTTTTTTTTATCTTGCTGCATGTCTTTCGAAGACGATCGGACGGCCGTCATTATCTCCGCGCATAAGCCGTCCACCTTGGCAGGCATCTCATGCCAAACGCCACTATCCATTCCTTGTAAATTTGCTGTGTTGAGAAAGCTCTGGTAATAAGAAGAGGGTTAGTATTATGGGCCGGCTCTTTGCTTTTATTTCCCAGCATGCGCTCAACACCCTACTCGGACAACTGATGATCATGTCGGCACATGACTCTAAATATAGCACACGGAGCGGCGGCAACTGTTTTCATGGAAGTCTTGGCAACGGCGACCTTTTCCGGCTTCTAAGCGCTGCCACCCAATCCCTTTCGGAGCAACCTCAGGTACTTCCCCGTGAAGAAAAAAAATACATCTGACGCGCGCATATAAAAGAAAATACACAAAGCGATGGGACGACGAGAGTGAAATAGGATTTGATGGGTCGGGTTACCGAAAGCTTTTTTCCGATAGGGTGGGTTTTACTTATATAAATCAACCCCTTAGCCCCCATATATAAGCGTATACATGATTAGCTATTTATAAGTTCTTTTATCTAAAATGTCGTTTGGATCTATTGAAGCAACCTCGAGATCCCAGACAGCATTACAGCTGCAATGGGATTGCAGTCAGAATGAAGGGGCCACGCGCCAGCTGGTCGACTCTTTGGTCGCAGCGACCCAATCCCATTCCAGCTCCGTCCTCAAAGAAGCAGAGCAGTATGCAATCGCCAATATTCTCCACATGGAGACTTCCCAAGCAATTACCAAAATCGAATCGCTGCTCCGGGTCGACCAAATCCAAAACTGCCTAAGTAATTGTAGGTGAGACAGGCCTTTGAAAAGGGGCTTTTACTCAGAATTATCTCGTTATATGATGCGACAATAGCCGCAGTAATTCTCTAATGACCCCGCTGGCGAACAAGAGGTGCTTAGGCTGAGCTACAGGAGTCGTAGGCGGTGAGCGCGTAGTTTAGCGCTTGTTTTAATAAAATTCAATACGATTTTTTTTTTTTAAAAAAAAAAAAAAGAAAAAGAAAAGAGGATCACCGTCCGCGAGCCAAGATTCCCCGACTGTCCCGGCGACGGCACCGGTCGGATGGCAAGCAAAAGAGGGGGTCTAGGGCTATAACTCGGGCGCTAAGAGCTATGTTGTGTGCTTCTGATAAAACATACCGCGCGGTAAATGATGACTTTTTGACATTCTATTTAAGAAACATTATCCCAATAGACTCGATTAGAACAGTTTCGGATGAAAGAACACTTTTTGAATAAAAACAGCGCACAATACACGTATTTATCACCACTCCACTTTCAACCATGTCATATTACCCACCGACTATTTACCCGAACGAGTGTACTGAATGTGCTAAGAGGGACAATTTTTAAACAGATCAGTCATTCATAATTATTAAGTCTCTTCGGCTCGGCTAGGCTTTTTATAGTATGGCATTATTCTGGATTGAGATTTTATTCCTGGTGGCATGGATCGCCCCGCCAACAACGAGTTTAGATTCGCACGTGTCCCCGGGATTCCGCGCCTAACATAGTTTGACTTTACTGGCTGGGTTTTTCTCTAATATTCATCTCATAATCTGGTATATCTCTGATAAATTTCGAGAATGGGAGAAGACGATTATGATTGACTTCACCTTCTCGGTTATCTGGCTTTCGCTGACTGTCGTGGCGATATATTCCCACGACCGCACTAAGCAAGACGAATCTTTGATGCCGCTATTAGATGCTGCATTCTGGAGAGCCGATGTGGTTCTGGTCGTTGTGCTCGGCGTGGGCTCTGCGATCTTTATTGTCGAGCTATTTGTTGATCTATTTCTAAACAAGATAAGAACGGGTTATTATAACGACTATAGAAACGAAACAAGACATAGCTCAGCCAAATATGACGGATAATAACGGATGAAGCGGACCATAACAAGAAGAACTCCCAGTACGGTGTTGCCTGGTGCAAATTTATTTTCCATTTTTGTTGTCGATATTTCAAGGATTGTTCTGCTTCTATATTTCCATCCGGCTTTCGGCTTCTTTCAGTTGCATAATTTATCTTTAGATCAATAATTAAGTAGTTCAGAGTTGTAATTTTTAGCTAGCTATATCAGGGGTTGCTCAATTTTCACCACTTTTTATTCTATTGACTGTGTTAGCTCTTAATTATCGCGAAGGGCCGGATAGGTCGGAGGAATCACGAGTGTCGTTACCACAGCCAAAAGTGTCGTACGAATTTGTCCGTCTTTCAATATCGTCTAATGTGGTCGTAGGGAGGCCGAATTCCCTCATAACGGTTGACATGTTTTAAGGGTTGCTCGTGTTTCATCGCCGTGAAGGCATCCCGGACATCCCAAGTTGTGAAAGTCGTGGATGGAGAAGAAGGGAAGAAGGATTTGGTGGGGTTGAATCAAAAGAAATCTCTTTCGATAGTATGGGAATTTTGTACAAATTACCCTGTGAATTTGCCAGGACCTCCCCCAAACCTCTTGGCACAGCCAGACCGAGCCGATATCTTCCATTCTCTAGAACTGTGTACTCTACTACGAGATGACGCATCGAGGTTGGCTAGCCCGAAAGACAATGATAATATCAAAAGACAGGCAGAATAGACGTCTAGATAAAATACGAACTACTGTAAGAAATAAGTACTAACTAAGCTAACCACCGGGTCCACGGGCCACCCCCTCCACGGACCACTAGCGGCCTATCTACACCAACCCAAATAAAGCCACTCAACACAGCCAAATCACCTCGCGGTCGCTATCTGCGGCGTTTTCCTACTTGAATACACTCTTCTGCCTCCGTCATATCGTTTTCAGCCTCGCCGACTGTATCCTGGGGCCTCTCTGGCATATCGCAGTCCGAGGCCTCATCGTCGTAGATAGTGCGACCCCTCAACCTCCGCTTCGCCCTTCTGATATCAGCCATGCGAACAAATAGTTGATTAGGATTGATTTTGACAGCTTTACGAGTCTTTTTGCTAACCTTGCTAATTTTAGCCCGGAGAGAGGCATTTGAAGCCTTTAATTGCGCGATCTCTGCGAGGGCACCATCTAGCGCCTTGGCGGCCTTCAAAGAAAAGCGCCTATGAGGGCCACTCCCTACAGCCACACCTTGAAGGGCCATTTTCCGGCTAGTTCGGAGGATTGCCTGGCCACCAGTGGGAGTGCTGAACACTCCTGGGGTCACAATTGCAGCAAAATCTGGTGTTTTGGGCCTTTGTACCGGTATAGGTGCTTCGGCTCGTGGTCGGGCAACACCCTCCTCCTCCAACACCACGAACCTAGACGATAACGGCTTCAAGCGATCTCGTGGCCAGATGCCCGTTGTAGCCCAGGCCTTCTTGATTGCTGCTGGAGTCAAGGCTTCGAGCCTAGCTTGGTATAAGGCCTCGATAACCTCGAGCTTAGAGGGCTTAATGCCAAGACGGCCACTTGCGCAGTCACGCAGATGATGCCGGAGCCTCTTTTTGACCAACCCAAAGGCTCCCACATCTAACGCCTGTACTACATAACTGCAGTGAGGTTCATAAAAACAGAGCCATACTTTATTCGCGATACAAAGCCAAAGAAAGTCATCGTTTACGTGTAACTCGTGGCCATCACAGACCAACACAACCCATTTGTTGCCATGATGATGGCGAATATGAGGCAGAAAGAGATCCTCTAGCCATTTCAATGCAATGGCATTACTAGTCCACCCATTGGGCGATGCCTCAAAGCGCCAGGTGTCGTATTTCGCGTTATCTTGGTCCGGAAACCACTGTGCCTGCACATCAATGCCCTTGAAAATTAGGAGCGGCGGCAACACCAGCCCTCCAGCACTCACACATTCTAGAGCTGTAATCCATTCGCCTTTTTCGACGTCTTTTTTTAAAGCTTTACGACTCGTGGCCTCGGAGATTACAAAATGGTCACCCCCAACGCCTTGGCCGATGCCCATTTCGTCGCTATTATAGTAGCGGTCCAGCGGGATCGCGGCGATCTCCGGAGCC
>MU389025.1:0-37084 GCA_022578795.1 Xylariaceae sp. FL0255 | reverse complement strand
TTTAAATATATTTATAAAACTAAAATTAAAAAAAAATATCGTTTATTATAAATAAATAAAAAATAATATTATATATTATATATTTTAAATTTAAAATCTAGTTAATATTTAAAATTTCTATAATAATTAAAATAAAAAATTAAATAATTAATTTAATAATAAATTTTAAAATAATAATAATAGTAATAAAAAATAAAAAAATATTATTATAAAAAATAATTTATATAATAAAAATTTTAATAATAAAAATTTTATAAATAAAAAAATCGGCAATATTTTAAATTAATATATTAATTATTCTATTTATTTTATAATATTTAATTAATAAAATTATTTTATAAAAAAGCTAAAAATTGCTATAAATTTTATTAATTTTTTATATTAAAATATTAAAATAATAATTAAAATATAAAAAAAGTTTATTTTTATAGAAATATTTTGATTTTTTTTTTTAAAAAATAAGCAACCTAATTTAATCTAAAAAAACCCGACCTAGAAAAACCCGACCCAGAACCCAAAATAGGTTCTTAGAAAAACCTATGGGTTTTTCTGGAAACCCAACGGGCCCCCACGGGCAAACCCTAGGCTACTATGCTGAAGGTGGTTTCGAGACTTGTGCTTTCCCATAAGCCTGAAATCACCAGTGGCTCTCCGGCGGTGGATTGGGCGTCCAGAGGCCAGGCCATCATGGTCGGGATAGCAAGAAATACATCATTGACATAGTTTACTGTGCTACCAACAGGAGTCTGTGTTAGATCAACTCTTGTTGTCACATCTACCGGAATATCCAAGCCTTTAGCATCCGTTGGAGGTATTTAAAGCACCAGATCGCCCCGTTGGTCATCGCCATCAGAAAACAATGAATAGTTATTCCACTTGTTGAACTGGCTTAGGTCAGTGTCCGTGCCGTTGTATGAAGTGAAGTCCGGATCCGCCCAGGTTCCAATCTCTGTTTCTTCCAGTTCACCAGCTTGCAAAGAAGAATTATATGCCGTAGTAGAGAAATAAAGGATACATTCCGTTGCGGTGACCGTAGTATTGTCCCAAGTTAGATTTCTTTTGACAAATTCATCAGCAGCCTTCAACACTCCCAAAGTAGTTATCATTGTGCTGTAAATTTGGAATGAAATAGTGCTCCCTGGGTTTGTTCTACCAATGGCGGATATCGCGGCCCTATCTGGAATATCGGAATCCTGAAAAGTCCCTCCGCTATAGTTCGTGTGATTGAGATATGGTAAAGAGGTAACTGTCCATTCCCCCATGAATGGAATCGCACTTTCTGAGAAAGTGCCCAGGTTGGTGCCGTTAATCTTGAACCGCTTCATATGGGTCGTGACATTCTTGCATTCGCTGCAGATGGCTAATGTTGTGAATTGTGACCAAGCACAATTCGCTGTTGAGCAAGTAAAGAATGGAGAGCTCTTCTAGGCCTTACCTAATGAGTTTTAAAAACCATCATAGAGCGCGGCTACCATTTCGAGGTCAGGATGCGAAGTATATCCTACGAACGAAACCGTTTGGTTGGAAGGAGTTAGCTGCACTGCCTCGACGGCACAGCTGCCATCTATATAGTATATGCCAACATCAAGTCTTTCGCTACGTCCAAGCTTCGCTTCACCGAAATTGCTTGTTGGCATAGTGGTGCCTCTCGAGGATAAGATACTATCGCTTGCTAGAAAGATTCAAATGCAAGCAATACTATGATGACAGCAGCTCCCACGGCTGCCCAGTGACTATCATTACGACACTTAGTTAGCCGTGTCTCGTTTAAGTAAATGAGTTAGTACCAACCACGCTCTATGCCATATTATCAACCATAGATTACCCCACAGGCCTCTGCTTGCATCATCAAATCTGTCAAATGCCAAAATGCTGTCTGGGCGCTTTCTAAACCAATTCCATTTGAGCTGTCCATACAAGAGCTGATGGCGAAGCCAAGAGTTGCTCTGATGAGTGCTGCTAACACAGACACTACCACATTCGGAGGCACGTTGAATTGCCAATGATCCAGATGCAAGTTGTTGATGTCAATCAGAAGAATAATCATAGCGAATATACCAGCCGTGCTCAGAGCTAAAAGCACCAACTCCAAGTGCCACGTGGAGCCACGAGTCGATGATGTATCTCGTGCAGATCGTATCACCCTTGCACCCGGAGGCAACGTCTTCCTTGAAGATAAATCTTGTGTGAAGAATCGAGACTGCACCTGCGGGGGTACATCTGACGGATTGAAAGGAAGTGTAGTGACAAACTCATTCCCAGCGATAGGAACCGGATAGGACCAATAAGGTCCATAATGGCTCAACAGCAACGATTGCTCTAGAGGCTCTATTGAATGAGCCATGATAGCTATGATCGGCTGCACTTGAATATTCCAAAGAGTAAGGCAAATTTGAGTGAGTAAGTCGGAAGCTACCACAGTTCCACTTAAACAAACTTTCGACTTCTCCATCACAGCCTTGCCCATTTTGGACCACAAAGCCGAATATGCAGACTGCCACAACTGACCACCAGAAGTGGACATCTCTGTTCAATCCTAATGAGCTCTTCAAGCCCAGTTTCTTGATGAACCAATAGAAACTACTTTCTTTATCTATGCGGTTTGCACCAACGTTATTTCTTGAACAGACGTCGATCTTCTTCCAAAGCAGAGATCGGAATGTCTCGGCCACAATTGGCTGCCCATATTAACTTTTGGGCTTGTTATAACCAACCCTGTAACTTTGTTATGTAACATATAGTAACTAATAGTTGATATATAGAGTAAGGCTTCACATCACCTCTAGCAACATGCAGGCTCTTAGAGTGAGGATAAACATCCTTCATCCAATTCCTATAGCGTCTTATAAGATCATATCTAACAACCACTATAAAAGAATTCTACGCGTTCTTTTAATCGAGCGTGGTTCTCTTATAAAAACTTATCTTGATGTGAGGAGTGCACAAGTAATGTGTTTTACTACATCTCTTAGCAAACACCACTACCAAAAGTACCTACTTTTGGTGGTGCCATCATAAGCCAATAAGGAGTCAGGGCTTATCCGAAACCGACTTCTTAGAGAATTATTTAGGTGTAGTATGTTATTCTAAGCTTGTGCTTGCTATTCTCCTCTAAAAGTGTCTGACATCTAAAGATCATATAATTCTTAACTCAAAAAACCTGCTAGCCCTAGCTATGGTCATGCTTGCCCTGACAGTCACGTAGATTAGTAGTTGTAGTGCACGCCGTTCACGAACCAGCCTTTCGATTATTGCAGAAATTTAGTGGCAGTGTCATTCTTCGGCGAATAACAATACTTGCAGACTTAGCTTTGGACTTACGTTCTGGGATAGGACAGAGCCCCATGAGTGAGTATAGGGACCTCATAAGCTCGAATATGCTGAGGAACAATGAGAGATAGAGTAATTATGCCTATGGCCTGTGCATTGTTATACTATCTTACAATCCGCAGCGCAGTGTCTCAGTTATCTCAATGGAGAATTCAACACTGCAAACACTCGCCTTGCCACCCGCTGGAACGAGAAGGTACAATATAGAAACCAGGAGAGAGTCACTTTGTGTGAGTGACGCGAGCAAGTGGCAACGTCTTGTGAACCACGGCATTTGCATAGAGACTTGGTCCTTGCACCTACGATCATAGCACCCGCCTTAGAAGTTCGTGCTCTCTCCCTCTCCCTCTCTCTCTCTCAAGCACACACACACACATCTACTTAATTTCAGCTTTCAAATTCAGCAAGCTCTCTCCACCATCTCCCCTCCTCTTCTTCTACAAACAACAAAGCAATAGCCATCCGAGTACCGATTTGCCGTCTATTTGATCCGGCTATTCGGCGTGTATCGACGAAGTTAGTCACCGAAGGTGATCAGTCTATGCAACGGCGAAGGGCTTGTAAGTCTGCAGCTACATCAGCCTATACTCATACCCCCATCCACCAGGTCCCGCCTGCCCCTAGTTAAAGGCACAGCAGCTAACGGCGTTTATGCGAAAAGCGATCCAAAGGGTATTACCGAACTAACGGCGTGTAATTGCTGAAAGAACCAACGGGCATCGCCAAGATGTGCAGCAACAAAGAGCAGAAGGTTCTATGCAAGAGCTGCATGGAACCCTGGGCCATACAGACTTGGAGCTGGAAACGATGCAAGGGTGAGTTTGCCGCATTTCTATTTCCGCTTGATATACTTAACTCTTCAGAAACTCAAGAAGACTCAACCTTGATTAACAATCACTTTCTATAGATGCGAAAGATCGCGGACTTGAGCACGGCGAATGTGGTAATATAACCAAGAGCCTGCCTCCTTTGCCGCCCGTCGCCAGACAGTACTGCGAGGAATGTCAGAGTCTACTGAACGTCGACAAACACGGCAACTCGAAAGAAGCGGACCCCAAGGGCAAAGGTCCGGTGACGGGAGCTCTGGTGACGGGAGCTCTTCCCATACGACAACGGTAGCTGACTGAAGCCCTACGGTCCTGGTCTAGCATGGGTCGCAATTTTACGGCAAGGATTGTTAGAGCTGGGTAGCAAGATTTGACAAGCATGGTAGCCCTGAAGGGCAAGAACTTGAAAAAGGAAGATTCTGGTAGAAAAATCTCGTCACATGAGACGACGGCTACCAGCCGAAGCACTGAGAACTTCTGGTCCAACGCCAGTCACCAGATGGCACTACGAGGATTATAACAATTAGCTAAAAACAAATTATGATATCACCAAAAACAAGAATTCCAAAGGACGAGAGTCTAGTACCTAAAGCTCTTCAAGTGGGACGGTGGCGGCCAACTGGAGTTTCAAATGACCTGATACCGTTGATGCTGGGTTCAGGCATCAGAAAGAAGAGTAGCAGACAAAGACCAAACCCGATGAAAGCTATTCAAGAATCACCAGGTTGCGGGGCCGCGCACACACACTCGTATGGATAATAAAAATATACATAATAAAAAATATGTATGTACTGAAATATGTATTTCGTCAAATCATTCCCCTTCTGCGTATAAACCCGCATTAGTCGTTATCACATTTTCGTAAAACCGCAAACCGCTATCCGCAACAAATCCTACTACGACTGCCATATGTCATTTACATTTACAGCAGTAGTGCAAGATGCCGGCACCGTATATGTATGGTTCGGATCTGCCTCCCATGTGACGGACCCATCCGAGTTCTCCACGATGTACTTGTACTCAATAACCTGGCCAGGTGTAAGGTTGACTGTTCCAGACCAGATCGGGTTCGTAGAGGTGTACTGAGACGCGCCCAGTGCAACAGCACTACCAGTATCCCAGTTCCCGAGTGCAGCGATGTCGCCAGAGATCTTCACCGTCTGACCCAATGACGTGGTCTCTTCCTCGTTGAAGGTCACCGCAACAGCAGTTCCCGTAGCACAGGTGGTGGTGGCTGTGGGAGTAGTGAAGGTGCCAGTCTTCGTCGTGCTTGCCTTAGCCGTCTGGCTTGTAGGGAAAGAAGCGATGGTGGCAGTCGAGTACGAGCCAGCTTGTGATGTGGCAGCGCAAGATGCTGGTACAGAAGTAGCGGCTGATACTTCAGATCCAGCCCATCCGGCCGCGATGGTCCCCGCGCGAGCCGCAGCGACTGTCAAGAGAGAAGCGTAAGACCAGGTTAGGTCTCTGGCCGAGAGAGGGGCTCCCGTGTTTCGGTCGAATTGTTCGCTAAGCGAGCCGTTGGTCATTTGGTACTTGGCTACTTCATTGACAAAGCCATCAGCGTAGACAAAGACGGCATTATAGATGGATGTATATGTCGTAGAGCTCGATTTATAGGTGCCCGCGGTGACGTCGGAGACAAGAGCCTGGAAGAAGGCCAGAGATGTAGAAGTTACTGTGATGGACCCAGTTGTTTGCCACACGTAAAGTGCATCGTAGAGCTGCTCGGCTGCGGCGAGAGTATTGAGATACCATCTGGAAAAATGTTAGCGATGCGTTCTGAGTTGAATGAAAAAGTGACTTACGGGTTGCCATTATAATAAACGTCTTCTGGGTAACGGCCGATTGCAACAGCAGAGCCGGTACCGAAACCCGAGTTTAGAGTGTAGATGGAGCGGAACGAGTCTACAAAGACTTTGTGGTTGGACAAAGCTCGATCACTGCAGGGCTGGAAGGTATTGGCGTCGCATCCGAGAGCTGGGTCGAAGTTGTGGATAGAACCCAAAACCGAGTTTGCGTCCTTTCCACTTCGGCCATCATTGACGTTGATGTTCGAAATGATGTAGCCTTGGGAGGATGACCAGAAAGACTGCAGGAAGCACAGGACCTGAGGGGCGATCGCGTCACAAGCTGTGCAGGTCGTGCCAAGGGACTTTGCAAGGTTGCTACCCTCGACCAGAGCACGGTGCTGTGATGCAACAGTGAAGAAAGAGCTTCCGTCTATCTCTTCCCAGAGGTCGAAGCCCGTCTGATTCCAATATTGAGCGACGTATGCAAGATCGTTGCGAACAATCGGCCAGACAAGGCTCGATGCAGTAGAAGTGTATCCGTTGTTAATGAGCCATTTAGCGTAGGCGATCATAGCAACGGCGCGGAGAGCTGGACCATCTCGCTGCGGGCGGCCCCAAGAACCGGTGAAAGCACTGCCATCGATGTTGAACTTTGGCTCGCCAAGTCCCGCGCCGCCCGAGAGAGAGCCTGACGGATTGGACACCGTCTGTAGCTTGGCCTCGGCAATGATGAAGTTTTGGATTTCGCTCTGCAAAGACGCATCGTAGCTGGTGGAGAATTTATCCACAATGGCTTTGAATACAAGAGAAGAGTCTCGAACCCAACTGTAGAGGTCTATGTGATGGTTAGCCGGTCACTTCAGTGTATCTTTTCCATGATGATAGTGATCGAAGTTCGATCTTAAAACTTACAGTCAGGGTTAACGGTTGAAGGAGATGCAATAACGATGCCTGAACTTGCCCCCGACGAATGACAGCCTGACGATCCGATGTTGCATAAGAGCTGTTCAAGAGCGATTGGCTCTTCGGTAGTGAGATAGCTGCTCACAGCCCGCTTGAGAAGTACATCTTCTCGCCGCATCCGAGAGGCATCCGGACGACCTAGGACGGTCTGCAGGGCAAGAGTGCCCCAGAGCACAAAAGAAGTGATGCCGTACATGATGGGTTGAATTAGCTGGCCACCGTCAATCTGAGCAATGGCCAAGCTTGCATTTCTGAGGGCGTCCATCGTGGCTTTATATATTCACTGCTTAGAGTCCAAATGAAGCTGCCCGAATGCATCGTCGTGAACCGCTAGGCCGCATTAGGCGAGAAAACCGACTCTCAATTTGATAGAAGCTCTTGAAAGGGCCGATTCTGGGTGGAACGACTATGCCGAGACAGCGTTCACGTGCGTTCGACCCTCTCGCCGGCGCTGCTCTGCTTCGGTTATCAAGCAAGTTCGGTTATGACGTGCTGATACTCCATTATACTGCGCTACAACCAGGATACCCGTCAATCTGTCTCTTCACTGGATAGGAATCGGGCCGCTGTCGTGGATTTCAAGGGGTCTTTGGTGGTCGGCCAGCGACAGAGGTTGCATCAAGATTCCAATCCGGGGGCGCGTGGGGTTGATGCGCTGGGGGTACCCTTGCAGGCGGCGGCAGTCCAAATAGGAATCTTATTCTGTACCTGGGAGTCTGGGGCCCGGATTGTTTAAATCACAGACGTCAATACTCCTTACCCATTGGTCCTATCCAGTGCACTTGACGCCACGAGTTTTCCAATTGGAATTAGCATCCGGACACTATTTTACCACCGATTACTACCTGTCCATAAGACTGAACTGAAGTGGACACTGGATCTAGCAATTTCATTGGCAACACGTGCTCACTGTATCACGCGTCATGATGGAGAATGTCAGCTAGCCGAGGTTTAAGGGTTCTCGAGTCCTGTGATGATGCGCCCGTGTCGCAACAAATACCACTGGCATAGCGATATCATTGCCTGCGCCTGCATACGCCTTCAACTGAGGGAGGCAGCGCGTTAAGGCACTTTAACTGACCTCCGTGCCTCCATTTCCACCAGGTTCTACTGCTCGCGCCGCCGCCCCCTCTTGATTAAAACTGGATTTTTTTTTTACCAAGCTTATGCCATAGCGGCAGGCAGTCAGAACCCAAATAGTAGCGCCGGCTACATTAAACAAGCAGCCCCCCCTTTCCCCTCCTCGGCGCTTACCAAGTATCTAGCACACGAAAGTCGAATTCTCTCGAAAATTGGGCTAGAATGCCAGCGGGACCCCAATTTCACGCCCCCACCCCCCGGACATCCAAAGCAAAAGGCATTTGTCTATCTATCTATAAAGTAGATTCGCCTACTCCTCAATGGAAGAAATTAGACACGTGATAGGACCAAGATGACACAGGAAATATACGCATCCTCGGTAAAAGAGAAACCAAAAACACACCTTAAGGCATCACCGGCGAAAATAGTAAAATTACTGAAGCGGGCATCCGGAGCAGGAAGCCGAGGTTTGCTATATAGACATACTAGGCTGACGTTTAGCTAGCTCTACTAGTTATTATCCGTCATTCTTGCCTTCTTTCTGTCTCATGTCTCTCTCCCCCCTCTTAGGCTCCTCCTCCCAATTCTATCCAAGCTCTCCCTACCACGTCAAATTCCGGCCCCCAGATATCCCCTCTTGCCTAGCAAGTAACTACAGGCTATCATCACACAACCACCGGAACCAGTTTTTGGGCGGAAAACGCCGAGGAAGGAAAATACGCGTCAGTCGGTGCATCGATTGACTATATGCGCTCCCAGACCAAAACCCACCGCCAAGGTGATAAATAGGACATAGAAAGCGTGTGTGAAGCTTAGAGGAGGTGGTTCTCGATGGTATTGTTGCTGAGCAGCTTCTGGAGGAGGAAAGCAGGTCTTTACTCTCTTTTCGCACCATGTCTCTCCTGTATCGGGTACCTCAGGTAGGGGTGGGTGGCAATAGGCGGCCGGGTCTCCAGACAACTCAGAGAGGCTCAACCGCTCTGCCTCCTCGGCTTTGGTCATGATGTTGCAGAGGGTATCGGAGGTGAGGGCAATGCCGACATTCTGGGCGGGGTCCTGCTTGTCGTGAGGTAGGAATAGCTTGAAGGGAATGCAGAGGGGCGTGTGGTCGATGACTCCATTCTCGTCTCGGCCCCTCCTGGGTGAAATAAGACTTTCGGTCTGCGGATTTCACGTAGAGCTTGGTGGAAAAAGCATGGCGGTGGTTTGGATCCCTGGGTTCTGGACGATGCGAGTGGCGAGGACGGCGTTGACGGTCGATACGTTGATCCAAGACAAGGACTTCTTGGCGAGATCCTTGGGAGCTTGACTAAAGGCGATCTCAACGACCAGCATAGGGAGTGTAGTACCTGGAAAGCCGAACCGGATGTCTGGAATGGCAGTGAAGGAGTCGGTGGGGGTTTCAATTTCGACGCCGAGAATGTGGTCGCTTCCAATGGCCTGACGAAGAGGGCGCAGCTCGGGGAACTGATGGGCGCAGCGGTCGAGCTGGTGGGAAAGGGCTTCCTTGAGGCATGCAGCGAATATCTCATGGATGGAACGAGGAATGGCCACCTGGATGGCAAGGAGCCCGGTGGCAGAGCACCAATGAATTCGCAATGTGTGGAAGTGGTCTAAAAGGCCGTTTGCTTCTAGGTAGGACTCGAGTTGGTGGAAAGATGGCTGGCCTTGTTAGAGGTAGAAGATGGCCCATTGTTCTTCTGATTTGCGGCCGTGACGGCTTCCATAGAGGGCGTCGGCGATCTGTTGAATCGTTGCGTTATCCTCCTGTGTTGTTCCGGCGTTGGCGTTGGCGCTGATGCCAGTAAGAAGAGGAGCAATGTCACTGGTGGGAATAATATGTTCATCATCATGACTGGCATAGGGAGAAGAAGAAGTAGACATGGCGGTCGACGTTGTTGTTGTCTTGGGTTGGGATAGAAAGTCGTCCGTGTCGTCGGTGACTACAGCGGTGGATGGTTTGAATTGGGGAAAGGGTTTCATCTTGTTGGCGGCGGCGACGGCTGGCTTTTTTTTCCCCGTCGGCGACAACTTTTCGCTTTTACAAGTAGAGGTAGGCAGTGGGTAGGAAGGAAGGACGAACTATTTTCTGAAGATGGTATCGGCGTGACTTGGCATAATGATGATTGATATGGACTTCTATTGTTAACGGTGTGGACGGAGCAAGATCCGGAGATGTGGGACAGATAAGCGCCGATGCACCGGCTTTTATAGGGCTGAATAGTGGAATTTTGTGCATTACTAGCGCTGCTTTTCTACGGAGTACGCAGTATCTAAGGTCGGCAACAATGAAATGAATCTATGATTTCGGAGATACCGTGTTTATAACCCACTGTATAATAAGTGCCTACGTAGGTAGTATGTATGATACATGTAGGAGGTATATTCACCTAATAAGTAGGTCCAGCACTTGTATACATGTAGTAGTGTATCCCCTGCACACATATATCGGTTCTACCCTGTACGTCCACTACTGCTAACTGGCACACACACACTACATACGTATGGATTGCGCCGCTGTACTCAAGGTATAGATAATGTAGGCTTTGCAGGTGTTCGGGGCTATCAATACTGTCAAAGCTTGTAATAGACAGTTCCAATAGGATCAATTGTCATTTATTTGCAAAGGTTGCTAGTGGGTCCATCCGATATGGTTCGTGCAATGGTTCACTGTTTGTAGGCCGCCATGTAGGAGGCCATGGCAGAGGGCGAAAGAGTTCTTCCAGTCCGTCACTCAGACTGAATGTCTATTCATCAAGCGCCAGCAGATATACTGATTTGGGAACATTCGTGCGAGGAGTAAATCTTCGAAAGGCTGCCACAACACGGTGAGAAAGCCCACGTGCCTTGATGATTGATCTTAGAAGTTGTGGTGGTGTTCACATCAAATCGCAACGAAGATGCCCAGGTTGAAAATTACATGATGCCAAGTCTAGGGAATAGAGGTAGAGGGATCCGGGGCCGCGGGAGACTACATTTGGCTAGACTAGAGCGGAACCGAAGCTGGGAGGCATTGAAGGGACCAAAAAGATTTCGCCGGCATGATGATTTTTCTAGCCTCTCGCTAAAATACAGACTAATAGAAAAGCAATGGAGCCAATGTTTACCTATCGGAACTCATCGAAAGCTGGGGACTTTGGGGAGTGGCTCCTGGTTTCAGCTACTGCGCCGCGTAGCAGGAGGGCGATCAAATATGAAACATGGCAGAGTAGAAGTAATGTAGAAAAGCTTATGGTTTTCCTCAACCTCACAGATCGAAGATCTCGGAAAAGAGGGGTGGAATATAAGATCTTAAGATACAGGCACCGAGCTCAGCCTTTCGGCGATCTCAGGCAACCTGCACCCAGTTACTCTGCGACCTGTCGATAGGATTACATCATGAAAAGAAGGATGGTACCATAAGTTAATCGAACTGCGTTGAGATCAATTCTGAATTCGCAAAGCGAACAGAGGACCTCGCGGCACAGGTCGGGTTGTTGAGAAAGAAGAAGGAAAATGTGAAAATTTTTGGGAGCATCAATAAATATGATAGGAAGTGGGGCTGTGGCTGGCACCTCCTGTAGGTCCACCTGACGGCCGCTGTTCACTTTGGAGCTCATATCAATTGTGGCTGGTGTCAGGTGCGAGCAGGACTAATAACGGACTGAGATAGGGTGGGTCTGCACCTGCCCAGTCTATGATCAATAAAGTTGCCTTCCGACTTTCTATCTCTTTGACCACTTTCTCCCAGCCAACAACAAACACAGCACTGCCATAACACTAATATTTCTTCCAAGACTTCAACTTACCTGCACCGATACCTCTTCTCATCGCAAAGCACCCATATAGTCGACTATCCCTTCGACACATCACGCGCGCGCTCCGTCAAAATGGATGCTGCTGCTATCGAAGAGGCTAACCGCCTTCGTGTCTCGATGGGCATGAAGCCTCTACCCGTCCCCGGCGCTGCAGGTCCCCAGTTCAAAGAAAAGTCCGCAACCCCCGAAGACGATGGTGAAGAACCCGCGAGTACCCTAGAAACCCGAGAGGCCGCCTCGTATGATAACTACAAAAAGGTCCAGGATGCTGAGAAGGCCAAGAAGCGCCGCGACGAGAAAGCAGCTGCCATCAAGAAGGCTCGAGATGCTGCCAAGCGCTTCGAGACCTTAGAGGGCAAAGGTCTTGGTGAAGAAGATGAAGGTGGCGATATGGATGCCAAATCATGGCTGATCAGCCAAAAGAAGCGCCAGAAGAAGATAGAGGTCGGTCGGAAGAAAGACGATGAAGCTGAAGCTGCCAAGAAAGCTGCCGCAGCCTCAGCGCAATACACCTCCAAGGATCTGGCCGGAGTCAGGGTCCGACACGAGATCGATTCCTTTGAAGACGGCGACGAACAAATTTTGACATTGGCAGACAAAGACATCCTGGCCGACGATGATGATGGCGACGAGTTAGAAAATATCGATATACGGGAGCGTGAGAAACTGGACGAGAAACTCAAACTCAAAAAAAAAAAGCCCGTCTACGACCCACACGAGATCAATGAGACTGGGGAACAACATCTCCTCGCCCAGTACGACGAAGAGATCAGTGGGAAAAAGGTTAATCGGTTCACATTGGATGGACAAGGCAATACTGTGCAAGACAGCGCTTCCCCCTTTGGTCAGCAGCAAGTCCCACAGCTCCAAAAGATCACTTTGGACTTCCTCGACGACGTCCAACCAGCTTCAGACTATTTGGATGTGTCCGAAATCAAGGTAAAGAAGCCGAAAAAGAAGAAATCCAAATCGGCCCGCCAACGACAACTCGATGACGATGATATCTTCCCCGCACAGACCCAGGATGATCAATCTATGGACATCGACTCAGGCGCCGGCTTGATCAGCAAGAAGCGGAAGACCGATGACGCTGATCTTATTGACGATGAAGACCTACAAGCTACTCTAGCCACTCAAAGAAGAAACGCGTTGAAAAAGCGGAAGAAGATGCGCCCAGAAGACATCGCGCGCCAACTGCGGGAAGACACAGAGGGTGCAGACACTGAAGCTATAGCACCACAAAGTGGTGGACTTGTCATTGACGAGATTTCGGAATTCGTTTCAGGCTTGACCAAGGAGGACATAGAGGAGCGCAAAGCTCGTCGTGCTCAGTCACCACAGCCTCGAAAAGTGGAAGATAATTCCGACGGCGACGAAGCAATGAAAGATATTGATGATGCCGATGAAATCATGGCGAAGCGAGAGTCTTCTACCCCAGCAGAGGCAACAACAATGGGCGTAGATGAGGAAAAGACGATAGGGTCAGGTATCGGCGCCACCCTTCAGCTCCTCAAGCAGCGGAAACTTGTCAGTGATGAAGGATCGGCCGATTTGAACACCGAATTTCGCCAAACACAATCTTTCCTCGTTGAAAAGAGAAGACGCATCGAGGAACTCGAGAAAGCTACTCGTAATCAGCGAGAGCGGGACCGTCAAGGAGGTCGTTTGGACCGCATGTCCGTACAGGAACGCGAACAGTGGGCACGTCAGCAAAATAATATTCGTGACCAACAGGCCTCCCGACAGATGGCGGAGCTCTTTAATAAGGAGTATAAGCCTAATGTTAATCTGAAATATGTAGACGAAGACGGCCGCTTACTTGGACAGAAGGATGCATTCAAACATCTAAGCCACGCCTTCCATGGCAAGGGTTCAGGGAAAGGGAAGACGGACAAACGCCTCAAAAAGATTGAAGACGAGAAACGCCACGAGAGTCAGAGTGTTTTGGATGCCAGCCAGAATGTCGGTATGAGCTCAGCCACGGCCCACCAGACCCGACTGCGAAGAGAAGCCGGCGTCAGACTGGCATAGGCGGCCAACATGGGAAACTAAAAGGTGCTTAACCACTTATCACTATACTGTTCGGTCTATTAAATATGAAAATGCTGACAGTCCTTAAGTTGAAATTATTTCAGGTGATGTCATGACCTCAAGCCCCGTTCTCCAATGTGAAAGCTGAAGTTGAAAGTCCGCCCCAAGGCTACTAATGTCGGTTACAAGTGTCCCGGTCGGCCGACTTCAAGTGAAGAAGGCTACGTTTCCGTCTAACTACTTGTCCATGCAGTTGTTTCAATGAGTTCAAAAATAGGTTTGTATGAAGAAGTGCTATCGTAAATCCGCCTTGAGCTCCATTCGCCTAAGAGCGGCGCGGCTGTCGATGAATACTTGATTAGGTAGCTGAATTGGAAAAGCCTCTTGCCTATTTCACGCAGCTACTTGTAAGCTGTCGACCAATCTCACTTGCGAGGTGCCTGCAGATCCTTAATTTAGTAGTAATGTTGAAACCGACCCAGTTCTCCAACCTACCGAATTTGGTTAATGCAAGGATCTGACCGTGATGCCTCACCCGCATCGGCTCTTATAGATTATGATTCCTGTCAGGCACATGGTACTCCCCCACCTGTTTATATATACGACGTTACTTATCGGTAGGTATTATTCATCTTCTGCTTGCATAGAGCCTCCGCCCCAAAGCATTGAAACGCATCCACTCTCGTCTCGTTGGCTTCCTCTTACCCTACTGAGCAAGCTATTTTGGCAACTCATGGCTTTGGGATCTGCTCGATCGACTTGGATATTCCCAGTTCCGGATTGTTTCCTCAATGTTTCTATGTAACGTCCCCTGAATGGTCGAGCTCGACGATACTATAATGGAGGGGAACAATAGGGGTCTTGGTAAAGAAGAATGAGGAATGCGCGTCGAGCCAGCGAACTACAAAACGTCAAGACGTCGCCCTCAGGTTCGAAAAATGAAAGCTTCACCAACCCATCATCAGCTTTGGCCTGGACCACACTCAGCATCCTTGACGGATCATTCATTCCTTGTATCTAGATAGTTCACTCCTTCATTTATAGTACATTTTTATCAAACAGTCCTTCTTGAGTCCATTCATTCAGACGTTATACTCCAGTCAAGATGCTCTTCACGAAGTCCTCCGCCTTCATTGGCCTCCTAGCTGGGCTAGCAACTGCCCTCCCTGCCTTCCCCACGCCTCCGGCTCCGCGTCATGCGGCTCTTGAGACCCGTCTGTCCAACTCCAGCGGGTCTGGTCAGACTGTCGTCTACTGGGGACAGAACGGTGGAGGCACCGTTGAGAACAACGATCTGTCAAGCTACTGCGCTTCGGACAGTGGCATTGATGTCTTGGTCCTTGCTTTCCTCTACGAGTGAGTACCATTCGCCTTCACCCCAGATCACTCGAGCGCCTAGCTCGAATGGTCACAACACTTGAAAGCATAGATCTAGAAGCTAACAGAGTCGCAGGTTCGGTAATGGCAACGACATTCCCACTGGCACAATTGGGCAGTCGTGCTCTATTACACAGGGCAGTGCTCAGAACTGTGATGCGTTGTCGGCAGCCATCACGACTTGCCAGGCTGCGGGTGTGAAGATTATCCTTTCGCTCGGCGGTGCCAGCGGCTCTTATACGCTCAGCTCCGATGATGAGGCTTCGTCTATCGGCACTTATCTTTGGCAGGCGTATGGAAACGGGTTAGTACTCCCTGGTCACCTGCTGGCTCCTGAGACATGTCTCGGAAGTCTCAAACTTTCTAAGACGAGTAATTACTGACTCCCATTTTAATAGTGGAAAGAACACCACCGGAG
Source organism: Xylariaceae sp. FL0255 (assembly GCA_022578795.1). Lineage (NCBI taxonomy): Eukaryota > Fungi > Ascomycota > Sordariomycetes > Xylariales > Xylariaceae > Xylariaceae sp. FL0255. Next base: position 21,471 of record MU389025.1, on the reverse strand, counting down.
TCACCCGCCCTCTCGGCAGCGCTTTCGTCAACGGCTTCGACTTTGACATCGAGGTTGCTTCCGGCCAGGACTATTACGCCTCGATGATCTCCACACTCCGGACTTCTTTCGCCGATGATTCGGCCAACACATACTACATCACCGGTGCTCCTCAGTGCCCCATCCCCGAGCCTAATATGGGCGTGATCGGTCAGTATAGAAACATCCTGTGTCAGTAATTTTTTTGCTGTTTGTCAGATATACTAACATTCGTTTAGTGAGTAATATGATGTTTCATTTTCCTGAACAGGGCCCGGGGAAATATGATATTTCCTTTGTTCTCATCTCATTTCACCTGATTTCTGACAGACCAGAGAAAAATTACTGACATGGGATATTTCTGTGTGATAGATCCAGAATGCGCAGTTCGACTACCTGTGGCCTCAGTTCTACAACAACAATAACTACACTTACCCCTGTGCCCTGCCCATCAACGGCAATGCTCCCTTCAATTACGATCAGTGGGTTAACTTCACCTCCGGCACTCCCTCCAGCAACGCCCAGCTATTCGTAGGCGTGCCAGCCAGCGAGGATGCGGCCAATGGCACTCCCGCAGGAGCTACATACTATGCTACACCCTCTCAGCTATCTGATATCGTCAGCGAATACAGCTCTCACGATCGCTTTGCCGGTATCATGATGTGGAGCGCTGGCTTCAGCGATGCCAACGTCGTTAACGGCTGCACCTACGCCCAGAACGTGCACTCCATTCTCAGCTCTGGAAGCCCTTGCTAGAGGAGGAATTTTCTTCCGGTTTTTGACGACTATTTTTCCATGTATATACTTTCGCTTATAAAGGAATGGGCAAACATATGCATAACGCAAGCCACCGGAACCGATGATGCAAGTGCTAGGGATATATATCGGAACTTGGCATGAGCGGACCGACTTAGTGGTCGCGTGTCAACGAGGGGAACGACAAAGCATTCTTTCATCTTTCTCTATATGAGTTTTCTTCTTCTACGGATACTTTTCACGGATACCCTGCATTATCATCGGTGTTGATATACGAGTCAATAGTATCAAGCATTTACATTAACTTTCCCGTTCACTACGCATGCAAATATTGTGTTGTAAAGTGGTTTTCTATTGTAGAAGTGAAAAGCTGCTCTATTATTGACATCGAAAGAATGACGTGTGATTCCTCGACTTAATAATTACTGTGAGCGGTGGTAGCTTGAAGAAGAAACTTACCGAAGTGACAGGTTAATACCTGGTCACTTTGAACTTCTCACAATTAAGCCTCTTCAGTAGGAACAGAGCGGGGAGCGTCGCTTTCGGCCATAACTTCTGCTTCCTCAGTCACATCAGTAGCCTCTGAGGATTGCTCGAGAAGCTTTTGATTCACCGCGGCCAAGAAATCTGGGGATTCGGTCTCACCGACAGCCTCTGTGGCTTCTTTGAGGAGCTTTTCATTAACCGCATTCAGATCTACGGATTCGCGCAAATGCATGAAAAGCTTCTCATCAACCTCGTCCAGATCCTCGGAACTGAGACTAGAGTAACTCTGCCGCAGAGGGGAGGGTATAGCAGGAACAACGTCCCGCGAACTTACCTGGCCAGCAGCGAAGCTTTTTCGGAAGGGCGTATGGCCCCGGCTTGAAGGAGACGGAGAAGAGGAACGAGAGGGAGACCCAAGACGATCGAAGAAGATGTCGTCAGTAGATACCGGGAAGTCAGAAACTGCCGCCTCAGCCTTACGAGGCGCCGGAGGGCATTCTGGCGTAGGTGGGAGCGGAATCCGGGGGGACGGCGTCCGGCGTGGCGGGGTAACACCTGCCATTGGGATCGGGGTCCCTGGCCGGATTGGATCGGGAACCAGGCTGGTGCCTTGTGATCCTCGCATACGCGATATACGCTCTCGGAGCGGGACGCGGTTATCGCCAGTCAGGGGTGTGCGCTTCGCCTTCATATCGGGCGTTGGTCGCTGCTTCATTGCTTCGAAGCGATTGATGAGGTCTCTCGTTGACGACATTGTTGATCTTGTAAAAGTTAAGAGCAACGGGTTTCAAGTAGCAATGTGTAGAATAGACAGTTAAAAGGTGATCACGAAAACTCGTAACTGACTTCGACCGGTCTTGCCGATAAAAGTCTCAGCGAAGTTTGATAGGAAGAAGTGAAATGGTTGATGATGGGTAGAAAGAACAGATCGAGCCAACAGGGGCAGATATGGGTTATTTATTCGACCTCTTTCTCATTGTACGGCTGTCAAATTCTTGGAAGACGTTGTTCATCAGTGCTTTGTGGATTTGACAGATATTGCATTGTTAGTTCTTTATCTCATCAGTTGGCGTTGTGCCTTGTTGACTATAAAGCACACACAAAGGCTTTCCTTTGCTTTGTCGAGTTCTTTCTGAATAGCGCGACTGCGCTATCATTGTCGTCAATCTTGGCAAGACATGTCTTTGGGAGAAGTGGTTCTGCTTGATTTCGATGATGATGACACTTAGCTAGATAGGCAAGCGTCATAATATCGCAGGAGATAATCCAAAGCTATGTGGCACATCATTTTGTTGGTAAAGGGTGATGATGCGATGCCAAAAATACCGGAATTAGCCAGATATGCAATGTACTATCAGACGAGATGTCATTGCATTGGCTCTGACATATAATGGTACCTATGTCTAATAAGAAACAATTTAGTAACACGTCGATATTTTCACTCGCGCCGCATTTTTTCCAATAACCGGGTCCTTTCGTTTTTCTTGATCAACGGCCCGCAGTCAACCCAAAAAAGCCTCAGGCCGCAATCAAACCTGAAGCAACAAAACGGAAGATTGCTTTGTTGGTGTCTCCCGCCTTCCACACAAGATAGGTGTCGATAACACCAAGATAAGTACCTGCAACGGCCAAGGAGGTATCGACAAGCCGTAGCTGGCCGCGGGCATAGAAGTACAACATAAAGAAGCCGATGACCATAGTGCGGGCACCGCCCTCGGAAAAGGCATATGCAGCCTCAGGAGCAGAGGCAATGCGTACCGGGAAGCCATACTCAAGCATGGCGCCTTGCGCGTCGAACAAGGGCCACATGCCGCCGAAGAACATTGAGCAGCCGGAGAGGATACCCGGGATGTGCCGGAGGTGGAAGCTAGGGAGTGGCATGTTGTTGCACGTTCGAGTGTCGATTATGGGACTCGATAGTGGTTTGCAGCCCTTGCTGTGTGGTGGACGTTTAGTCGTGATTGTTGTTATCTGATTAGTCTCGCGCGGTTGCGGTTGTCCATTTTTGAGTTCGGCACCTCAAACGCGTAAGTTCGGTGTATGTTTCCTTGCGCTTTCAAGCATACAAAATGGCGGCGAAAACTTAGTGCTGACAGCCCTTGCAGGATTTGTACTATACTTCGCCCGTTATCTATCCGCCCCCAGTCATTAAAATGACTACAGAGATCATGTGTAGGATCATACAGAGAACCATGAGGCTTGTTCCTTTATCACTGAAAACATATATTCTTATTGTAACACAAAGAAGCATATAGTATAACAACAATCTACCTGGCTGATCATGATTAATTTGTTGATAGTTATCCAGAAATTATTTAGTCGCTTAGCCCTTGGAGGAGGGAGATATAAATTTCCATTAATCGTTTCAAAGCGGTAGAGATTAACGAAAAAGAGAGGGAAAAAGGAGAAAGGAATCAAATCTCAACCATTATCGCTTCAACTTGACTAGCTACTTGATAGGTACTGATACTACCAAGTGGTTGAGTGTTGAGGAGGGATAACTTTGTGGCCGACTGAGCCGTCACATCGGAGAGGTCCGCTTTCCCATTCCAACCCCGAACGAAGACCCTGAGTAACCGCAAATCCCGCTCTCCGTCCTACTTCCACCCACGAACTAAACCCCTTCGTGACAAACCAGCCTTCTACTCATCCTTGTCAAGTAATTAGTTACTTATAAATAATTTTTTTTTTGTAGAAATCTTTTCACTTTTCTATATCTTTTGAGTTCCTACGATGCCAGACAGCGCGAAACGTAAAGCTATCATTGTGGGCATTAGCGGGGCATCATCAAGCGGCAAGACGACACTCGCTCGGCTCTTACGCGATGTCTTTCCGAATACCTTCATCTTACACGAAGATGATTTCTACCGGCCCGAGAATGAGTGAGTCCTTCCTGGTAGACTTGACGAGAAAGCAGCATTTTGCGAAGAATCTGCATGCCGGTCAATTTACAATGTGGATGACTCATGGCACCACATTTTGGCTGATGAACTTACGTTATTCGTGCTGCAGACTCCCTATGAAGCATGGTCTTCTGGACTGGGACTGCGCTGAATCGCTAAACTTCGATGATATGCAGCGCGCGCTAGAGCACGTACGGTCGGAGGGCACGTTTCCAGTAAGTAGGATATCTAGATCTTCGTGTGAATCATTACCATCCCAGCGTTCCCGTGTTCTGTGATAAGCAGTGTTACTCCAGATACTCTCTCTTATCCATCAGAGAAATATCGCCGGAAACTCGTCAGACAATTTCCTCCTAGTTCAGCTTTTTGGACTGACGATATTTCTTTTACCAAGCCCTTCGTAGACTCCAAAGAGGACAAGAATTCAGTCGGGAAATGTCCCGTCTCAGACTCAGCGATAGCCGAAGCCAAAGCTCGCGTCGAAGCATGGCAAGCACCAGGGAAGGAAGGTCACAAGATCTTTTCTCCCTCGTCCTCCTCCACGCGACCTCCCCCAAGGATCTGCCTGTTGGACGGCTTCCTCCTTTACGGCCCAAATCCACCCCTCAAGCGCATCACTGAGGAGCTACTGGATGTCAAGCTCTTGCTCACGGTTAGTCGACAAAAGGCGACGGCGCGCCGTGGGGCCCGCGACGGATACGTTACGCTCGAAGGCTTCTGGGCGGATCCGCCGGGGTACGTCGATCAGATCGTTTGGCCGAATTACGTTGAATCGCACGCCTGGTTGTTTGAAGACGGAAATGTTGAGAGCGGGTACCTTGACAAACAGGTTCTGCTAGAGAAAGACATATTAACCGTGCCTGCAGCACATGGGCCAGGCATTTTAGGGGCAGAGGGTAAGGATAGCGGTGCTCACCTGGATATTCCTATGGAGGAGATGTTTGAATGGGCTGTTGGGACTCTTATGCAAAAGTTGGAGGCGATTCGAGCTGAGTGGTGAGGTCGATGAGTCCGTCGGTCGAATGACCAGAGATATAGGGATGGAGCTACATCCTGTATATTTTATGACATCTTTCAGTTAGACCATGATGTTAGAGAGGTGAATATAAGAGAATACTCGCCCCTGTTCTGGTTTTTCTAGCTGCTCAAGTTAGACAATGATACTCGGTTTTCGAAGCTACTATGTTCGTTCATATCCACTACTTGGTTACAATAAGTAGAAACTTACATTTCATTCTCTCGGGTTCATTACATACAAGGCTAGAGCCACGATGAGGGACTCCACGCAAATTTCAAAGAACGCGAGCATTCATGTCTGATTTAGAAAGGCTACTGGCTCTCTGAATTTTTAAGGATAGGAGTGAATTACATGAGTTTTCACCCGTATTTCGAGTCCAGCTTCCTCATAATTGACATTGCTTGGCTCTCGTACCCGCCTCCAAACAGCGCCCAATGGTTGAGACAGTGGTAACTGCAAATTAAGATGGTCAGCTCAAACAGAATCTTAGATGAAAAAGTCGACTCACAGTTCATAGAGCTCAATCCTATCACTCCACTCCTCCTTCGGCTCACACTTAGGCACAAGGCTCTCATACTCCTTCCAGAAACTACCACCAAAGCCTCCAAACATGCCCATGATCCCCAGCTCGTATTCGGCATGCCCATAGACACAAGAAGGGTCGAAAACAACCTCCTCGGTGCCTCCCTCGCCAGCGACCCGTCCGCGACCGTGATTCCCACTCCATAAATCACCGTGGACGAGAACGGGTCTCAAACCTTTCAGGTGTCCATCGCCAAGCAGGCGCGGAACCACGACTGCGGCTGTCTTCTCGACGGCCTTAGCGAGCTTCGGATTAGAGCCTTGCTTTTGCTCACCCTGTCTGAGAATCGTGCGCAGGCGATTATTAGCGTAGAAGTCGGCCCACGATTCCTTCCAGCTGTTATCCTGCGGCGACGACCCGCAGCATGTCTTCACTGGGAATCCGTACATGGGCTTATCAAAGCCGTCTGGGATCGGAGCCGGTGTGGTGTGTAGACGTGCCAGTTTCTGTGCCAGTGTCTGGCCAGAGCCCTGGGGCGCAGATGATCGGAGATCTAGGAAGTCCGTTGCAATGAAGAACCTATCCGAGACGTCGCTTAGGGCGCCATGGGCGTGTGATTTAGGGCAGAAGCAGGGAACCGCTTGTGCAATAGCGTTGAGAGATGCGTGTTCGCCTGTCGTTCATATAAGCTCCAGTTTGTCACGACATGCATTCGCGGTGTAATGATGGAGCACGGGCCGGGATGCTCGAGATATCAATATCTAGTCAGTCTTGTCTTACCTTCAAACATCCGTTCGGCATCTTTTCCAGTGCCGGTCTTTACGAAGTAGTTCACCTCTTTTCCGTCAACTATCACACTCAGTCTAAAGGTCGATGCGAAACCAGAGCCACCATGGGACGCAATCTTGGCTGTGTCAGGGTCAAGGCCGAGTGCTTCAAGGATTGCCGAATCGACTTTGCCGGGCATATTGTGAAAGCGCGGCTGTATGATCGCAGCTCTCGACTTACTCGTATAATCGGAGGTATTAGATATCTTGTTTTTCCTCTCTATCAGAGCTGGTTCTCCTCAGAAAGACCCCGCGACATGTGACGTCATGAAACTCGATAGAAGGTGACCTCCGGTGAAAAGTTGACCTGATGAAGTACGAATCGAGTTTCTCATTGAACCTGAACCGGATAGACGCTTCGATTGCAGATGCATATGATGAATCCGGCGATGGCGAGCAAGTCTTCCGGTAGTAAGGGGTAAACCAAAATATGGGGGAATTCAAAGTCATCCCCTCATTCCAGCGTGATTCACCTAAGCTCCAGCCATCAATTAACAGGTACCCTGCAAATACGGGTGCTTCTATTTACCTTGTACCAAGGTTACTTCTACAAGGAAATCAACATTATCTTTTTTAAGGCACCGTCATTCTATTGAGACTGCTTGTCTAACTAAACTTGGAATATCATATCCCAGGTTCATACATATATCCCTTACAGCTGCTATACCGATCTGTGTGCCACAATAACGCCGATCCATTAAACCCCTGAGCAAAGTTTCGGTCCCATCAAACCAAAAGATTTCTTTCTTTCTATTGAGGCATTAATGAGAGTTGAGAGTGATTAGTTGTCACTTCAAAATTGCGCGTCAACCAAATTTTGTGTACATCACAACAAAGCACCCCAAGGAATCCGAATAACGTAAAAGCCAATCGCCCTGCGAATATCGTAAAAGTTGAGTGAGGTTCTTATGCATCGGAAGTGACCCAATCCCTGTCCGGCTCGCACTCGGGTCGGCTCCATATTGTCAAATGCAGCCATTATAGGTCACTCGGTTCCCGTCAGGGGTATTGCTGACTTCGATCTCACAAGACATGTCATACCATGCAATATCAAACCCGTGAATATCCCGACTAGGAGGTATCATGCGGTGAGGCTTCTACCTTCAGGGTCTTTTCAACTCTCACACAAAGTTTCGAAGCTCGAGCGCGGCGTCCAGTCGGTCGAGCATAGCGGTATGAAATCTGTAGCAACGCTATCACGTCGCTGGTCTCTGGTGACAGAGCTTTTCTTCATAGAGATGTGGTGCTTGAAGTATTTTCTAGCTTTCTGCTATTGAAATTAGTTCTCAATCATCATAGACGAGCAAGATGCCCCGTATGGTAGGACGCACCACTGATTTGTGATCGATTCCGTTAAAACATGAAGAGCAAGGGCACACCGGAACAGGTCGAGATGTTGTGTCGCCTCTGGGCTCGGCGAACTGGTTGAACCACCACTTCTGGAAATCAGATTTCGGCATTGTGGCAGATATAGAGAACCAGTATGCCGTCCGTGAAGGCATGTATGTGAAGATGAACTTTGATGCCACGAAATTTAGACAAAGGCCTTTTGAGAATGAGAGCAGTATATTCGTTGGCTGAGAAAAGACGGGGAAGAGAGATGTTAATAATAGTAGAGGTAAAGGTAAGTACAAATGTTCATGTGAGCTGTGTCAGGAGACGCAAAGAGAGTGTACAGATGACGGAAAGTCCAGGATAATCCTATGATGCTCATCATCACCATCAAACATGAGACTGGACAGCACGCTGTCTTTATTTATACTCAATTTCCTTACCTCAGCACTATGTGTAAAGTGTTGCCGTCGGTTTATCTCCAATAACAGTCGAGATAGCCAGGTGTCGGGGTTGATTCTAGGCCAAAATGATACACCACCGGCATTTCATAGTCTCCAGCCCCCAATTGAACCCAGGCTTTCGTTATCCGCAAGACGAGGTCCTACTTGTATCGGGTTTAGAGGGGTCCAACACGCAAGCTTGTCGGTCCATGCAGAGAGAAATCCAACGAAGTGAAAATAACGGGGCATTTCGGGGCCGGTCGTAGGGAGGTCCAGGGTGGTATTCTAGCGTTTAACACACCCACCAATTTGTCCGTGCTACGTGGGGTCGGTTACTGTCGCCAACCTGCCTGCAGAACCTCATTGGATTGGAAGGCTGCTCAACAGATGGGTTTTGATTAACTAGAGAAAATTTTGAAGAAGGGGAAAGCTACCCCCGAAGCTACCTTCGGAGACTACCTAAGGTATCTTAGATAGTCGGTGATGACCCGCTACGAAACACCCGCTGCCGACCACCTAAATTTATTCATCTACAACTACCTAGATATTTTTAGCGTCCCAGAGACTTCTCCTTTTAGGGTCGCCTATACGAGCTGTCACACATAACCACCTTCCCTAATTTTTTACAGTCGTAGCAGTAGCTCTGTAGCTATTAATATTGATTCTTTGTTCGCTTTTCTGAAAGATAAACTCTCTTCTGTGTGGCATTGCTGACACAACGTCCGATATCAACGTCGCAATACTATTATTCCAACGACGATTTGGCAACCCTGGCGGAGCCGACAACGAGGGGTAGTGGGAATGAGTAGAAGTTCACTCTTTGCAAGTAGCCTTGCCCATCAAAGCCTTCTTTCAACTGAGACTGCATCCGAATATGGGGGCTGCAGAAAAAGTATAGCTCTCCAACTATACCTCCCTCTACCAGTTCGCCTTTTGAACAGAGGCTGAGGAAAGCGTTCCTTCTGCATGCAACGGTCTGATTACCCCCAGAGCAACGTCGGTCGTGCACAGAATCTGGAAAGGGTGACGCTACGGTTGCAATGCGTTCACCACGATGCATCCGGTTCAGCAGATCAAGGGCGCGGGCAGCCTGATCCGCGCTGGTAAAGCCGCGCATGTAGACCATAGGAGTCGCATGATGTCGCGTCTCTCAGCAAGCCATCTGCGGGCATGCTACAGCCTGCTTACGGCTTGACGGCAGTTGTTCTACGAAGCAGCCATGACTTCTCGGCATGTCTGATGGTTGAGGCAATATCTTTCCGCTACGGGCACTCAATCATCCGCTTGTCACGCATCGAAGTGAACGAATTCGGGGCCGAAATGAAGAAGACGGACTAAACTAATTGATTTCTGGCGTATCATGCATCTCTTCTGCCAGTGATACTGGCTCCCCTCCCCGACCTAATTTCAGGTAGCGTCCAAGGACGCCGAATCATTTTCACGTACTCCTCGTGCAACGGTAACGCGGATGCCACTCAGCTAAACTAAAACAGCTAGACACCAATGTCAGCCAAGTCTGCTCTCATTCCAACCCAGCCTCCGATACTTTGACCCAGAAGTCGTTAATGTAAACTGTGAGACGCCGAGTTCGCTTCCATGGCCTTTCAGGGTCCGCCATTTGGAAGTCAAAGTTCCTGAGTAGCTATGGAACACAGACAGATGTCAGCTCATTGGATTTCTTCGCTCTCAATAGTCCGTAAGGCATTACTCAGAGCAACGGCAAGCCGACTTACCTGCACAAAGATCTTATTCAACTCCATCAGCGCAAAACCCTTGCCGAGGCACATGAAGCGTCCGGTCCCAAAAATCAAGTCGACGGTCTTAACCATCTGCGGGATTGCCGGGTCGGACCCGAGAAACCGTTCGGGACGGAAAATGTCGACGTCTTCTCCAAAAATTTCGGGGTTGCGCATCAGCAGATGAAAGTTGGCGTGTACTTCAGTGCCTCCCGGTACGAACACACCGCCGATCGTGTCGCCGGACTCAGGCACTTGTTTAGGGAAACCAGCCACAACAGGGGACATCTAGTTTCATTGGGCATCAGTTTTCATGTGAAAGCACGTGCATCACTACCCGGGCAACTTTCCAAGGTATACAGGCAACCTTTTAGAAAGTAATACTCACCACTCGCAGCGTTTCTTTGATCGCGGCTTGTAAGTATACAAGTCCCTTGGCTTCGTCGTTGGTGATGGGGTCCGAAATTCGACCTGCTTCAATAGCGTCCTTAATCTCTTGCTTGAGTCGAATGTAAGTAGTGGGCGAAGACATGATCGCTAACAGCAGGCCGCGGATTGCAGTCGCTGATGTTTCAGTCCCTGCTGGGACTTGCAAAGCCAGATCGAGTTGGGCCTCTTGGGCAGACAGCCCGTGGCGCAGCCATTCGCTCTGTTTAAGGTAGATCAGTGGTTGCAGCTGAACCCACAGGTGACACCAACCTGCGTCGAACTACAGGGATATGATCATACGTACCAACATGTCAGTGCCGCCTTCTTTAAGCTTTTGCGTGCGACCATCAAACCGACTTTCGGTTTCTTTCTCGAGCAATCTATTCCTACATCAGCATCTCCATGGGATTCATTCTTCCAGTGCGGCAAGATAAGTGATATCGTACCCGAGAAAAAGACCCAGCCCGTTCTTATCAGTGGTCTTGGGGCCAACAAGTTTCATCAACCACGTCGACGTAAGCAGTCCTCGCAACAAAGGTATATAACAGAACGAATGAATGAAGGGCAATACTGTGTTATTCATCGCCAAGTATTCGTAATGATCACGATCGTCCGCCAGATCACCCCACGCTTTACCAAGTCCGGCTTCGGTGATAAGGTCGACCTGGAAGTACTGCACGAGGAGGCCAATGTCCATTACAGCCTCACCGTTCGTGATCTTTTCCCTTATCCGCACGACAAGGGCCCCTATCCATGAATCGATCTTTTTTTCGAGGTTCTTGGGCCCGCCGACGGCGAAACCCTTCGCGAGCTTGGCTTTACGCTTGTCATGAAGAATAGTATCAGGCTCTGAGAGGACACTATGCCCCCTCCAATCCATCCTGATCCCGTCGTACCACGGAGCTTTAGGGTAAGTCGAGCGTGCTTTATGCATGTGGATTAACGTCTCCGGGTCATAGACTGAAATCGCGTTAGGCCCAACCCGCATCACTTGACCATACTTCTTCTGTTCTTCTCCCAAAGTGTCGCAGATCTGACCTGTCCATACCAGACGAGACAGCCAGAGATTCGTTATCGAAGCGAGAAAGGGCCCCCGGATATGCCGCAGCTTATACCATGATACAACAGTACTGATTAAATAATAGGCCAAGACCACGGCTCCTGCAGCGAGCACAGCCGGTCCGCTTTCGAGGGAGCTAAAAGCTTGGAAAACTTGAGAGTACTCCATGGTGATTAGGACAGTAGATGACTATGGCTCAGGCCGATACCTAGTTGAGAAGCAGAAGAGGGAAGAGACAGAGCAGGAACGCGGAAGGCCCACCTAATGCTATATTCTTCCCAACCAACCTCGAATCTTTTATTTGGGATATATGCAGCTCGATGTGATTTGGTGCCCAACTCTTTCGCGATAAGACGAGCACATAGGCAACTATCCACACACCAATAAGACTCCTCAAAGTAACTTGCACACGCAGTCCCATACCAGTTTCAACAGCGTGACAAAAGCAACGGACTGCCTATTGGAGTAGTATCATGCAAGATAAGCAGCTGAGCATTGGACCAATGTCACCTTGCATGGTATAAATGCCGGTTCTTGTTAATGCACCAAATCGAAACGATATAGAATGGAGTCATAGAATTTTTTCTAGTTGGACCGCGTGGGTTTGTGGTTGTCTGCGTCCTTAGTCATATTCTAGACCTGCAACCTTCTCGGAGAGGCACTGATTGGAGTTAAGCTTTCCTACAGTTTTTGAGGTTTGATGACTGATAAGCACTCGGACATATACGATTATGAACAAATCTGTCACTATAGGCCACACCATTTGGGAGGGGAGAGAGGGACAAAAGAAGCGAAGAAGGTGGTGCAAGAGAGCAAAAAGAATGGCCACGTAGGGTACCAAACCCTACCATACCACCTAAGATAATGTCTAGACGATATAGGATTAATGATACTGAGTAAGAACATCACCGCTAGGCCATGCCAACCCGACCAATAGAATATTGAACCAATTGAACTTATACGGGAAGTTTGCTAGCGCGATAGAAGCTCATAAAAGTTCACTTGAGTTTACCGATCTTTTTTATTGGTCAGAACCTAACTGGCGAAGAATTCGAGATGATTATAATGCATGGATTCAGGCAAGACATTCTTACAAGTGAGAATTCTTAATACAGACCTAACATACAACTATAAGGAGACAGTGTATTATCACAAAGATAGCACACTGTTACTCGAGTTGTATCGCTATGGACGAAAGTTAAACCGACACACAATCACATATTAAAGTGTGCTCATCGCAGTTAAACCATATCAACAGAGTGTAAAGGAACTGTTCAAGGTAGGATGTCATGGGACAAAGGTGGGAGGAAAACGATCTCCATTGAGGGCAACATGCATCATTGTCCACAACATCCCTCTAGAAAAAAGGGCCTTCAAATTCCTTGCTTATATTTGAACATTCTCCCAGACAACAAGGAGGTGTAGGTTGTGAAGAATGACTACTTGGCATTAACATTGTTGAATGGTTCTCATGTTTGGACAGACAGACAAATTGGAGCAAATGAAAGGCATAGACACAGTTGTCACCTTTTACGCCCCAGTTTTAAAAGCCTATACCTAAATTTAAGGACATGAGAATCTATTAGAAAGTTTGTATGGTCAAACTTGAAGAAGACACGGTCATACTATTACACAAGCAAGGCTGAGTTTGACACTTGCAATTCTCTATGTATACTGCGTCAAGCCTGCTTGCTGCCTGTTTCACGAGACCAATGTCACGGCAAAAAGAGTTACAGACATCAGAAAACAATCATTAGAAACTTATAGTCCAAAAAATAAACACCAGTGTACACACTTGGATCGAAAATGCAGGTAGCTAGCTGCCTTGTGGCCTTCCAAAGCTTACCAGGAGCACCATGTCTTAAATGGTTAAACAATCCTGTTGTTGAGAGATCTCAAAGAAAATGGCTTGTATAACGTGAATATAGGGATTGAGATGGTCAAGTTGTAAATGACCAATCATGTAGTCATGTTCATTCATGTAAAGCTACAGGACCTCCAGTGCTTCATTTTGTAAATCGAATGGTGACTTCCTGTAATTTTTTCTCAATTACCAGCCGCTCCCTTTTTCTAGGCAGAGTGCTCAGGCAAATCTACCTTCTCTCCAGAAAACATCTACCTAGATTCTCAAATCTGTCATCCCATTACTTTCTGTGCAAGCCTCACCATCATCACCATCACCCCTACCCCTGACACCACCTCTACTTGAATAGCGCCAGGAAGGTGCAACCAAAAGTTCCTTTCCATCAATCCAAAGCACGATCTCTTCCCAGGAACCCAAGATTGGTTGGAAAGCACTCGCACGCAGCTGCCCTAAATACAGGTCACCTCACAGAACTTGTGCTTTCTAGTGGTTGATTGCACGCACTCCGCGCGCACACACACACACGCAAGCACCTATCGTGACGCAGCACTTTCTACCTTACGCACTCATAATCCTTTTCCACAATTGCCACCAAAACCACTGCACCTCTTGCAATTGAATCAATTTTCCCAAGAGGCCAAGCTACCAAGGTACCCAGGCAACTCAGGGCCGTCCCACCTGCTGCCCTTGACCACGATCATCAATCATTCTACCCCTGAATCTCCCAACCAACTTTAATACCCACGACCACACACGCGCCGTCCCAAGTCAAGCAGGCAGGCAAGCCCGCCAGCCATTCATTCATTCAGTCCCCCCACCTCCCAAAACACACAATCAAACCATATACACCCGCATCAACCCCCCAACCACCAAAAAGATGCCCCCCTTCCCCCCTCAGACCCACGCCCACCTCTTCGACTGGACGCCCTACACGCTCAACTACCGCAAAATTGACACCTTCGTCGAGTACCCCTGCCATTTTGATGTAGTGCACCACGCCATCACGCCCCTCTCGTCCATCCCGGTAATGTCCTCTCCCTACTACCGCCCCTTCAAGCCGTTCGAGAACAGTCGTCCCAGCCCTCCTGGTCCCCTCGCGCGTTTTCCTTCGAAGGAGCAAGAACTCGCCGAGCAGCGCGCCGCGGAAGAGGCTCGCATCGCCGAAGAGAAAGAGATGGAGCGCCGCCGCATCCGTGACGAGTTGCTTGATGCGCGCATGGAGCGTCTGCGCCGCCAAGCCGAGGAGGCCGAGGAGGCTCGTAATCCGAGCCCGAAGCGTGGTCTTGGTCATGGTAATGGTCATGACGACCAGCAGCAGGGCAACATCCTCACCCGCTTCATCCTCTTCATCATCTCTATCATCGTCGGTTTCTTCAGCAGCATCTTCTCCACCATCACAGGCCATTTCTCCGCGGTCACAACCCGCATCGCCCGCTGGTGCGACGACAAGTACTACGACTACCGCATGTTCAAGCAGCAGACCATCTGGCCGCTCTGCCGCATCTTCAACGACTTCTTCTGGCTGTGGCTGAAGCGCGCCGTCATCGCCTACGTCGTCTACCGGGTCTCGTACCGCGTTTTCTGTAAGTTTTTGTTCATCCTACTCGGCGTTGGGTTTGGGGCTTGCTTTCTTGCTCTCCTAATCCCTGAGATTCTGCGGCATGCTGACTTCAGACGATTGTCAAACCTATAGGCGAGGTTTCCGAGACTATTGAGATGGTCAAGTATGGATACTAGTCCTTCTCTTTGAGCGACTTCATCAGATCTTTCTCTTCCGTTCTTGTCTCGCTTTGCGGAGTCGGTATTGGCAGACGGTTCGGGGGTTGTGAACGGCTTGGTAGACGAAAATCAAGCAGATGAGGAGGTCACGAGAAGCAGGGCGAAGGATATCTGTTCCTCTGTTTCCTGTTTCCGTTTTCTATTTCAGGTGGCACGGCGTTGGCTCGGCGTAACGGTTATACCCAAAGTGTCGGTGGTTGACTGTTTAACGGTTAGAGTTCAGGGAGTTGAACGCCTCGTACTAACTTGATGAGTGAGATAGATCACAATCTCCCATTCCTGTACATGAAGTCAGCAGTTAAGTTGTTGATTGAGCACTACACTCGATGAATATATGACTGCTCTGAAGTTTATATGAGCAAGTGAGTAGTAAGCTTACAGTGTCTTGCGAAAATCTTTTTTCCACTGTGAGGTAGTTATGATCTTTCCGGGGAGAGTTGTAGAGTGTCATCATCATGGATTGATGGCCCGAGTCTGTTTAGATGGCCGCCCTTTTGACTCTGCCTCGGGCTTTCACAGATCGAAGTAGACAGATCACTTCCGGCAAAGCAGGAAAGGTAGATATGTTTCAACGTCGGAAGTTGGGTCCTGATATGCATGTTAGATGCCAACTAAGGGCCCAGAGAAGAAGTCATAGATTACAGGCCCATATGCTGTTGCTGCCTCTTTCCTTCGTCCGTTACTTTTCTCTATCCCTCAAGATGCGACCAAACATCACATAGCAAAAACAATGGATCGATCGCCAGATGATAAAGTAGTACATGGAAAATACAGTCGGATTCAGTTGTAAGAAGAGGCAGGACGACGATATGATAAGTTAGGTAGGTAGTGTATGATACGATTGAGAAAAAAGAGACGATGCATGCAAAAATAAGGAAACAAGTTGCGCGCCAGTCCGCCCCCCAAAGCCTTCTTGTCTATGTCATATCCTTCCCGATCTTTAGTACACTCACACATACTCGACGCATTTAATTCCCTTGATTGAAGTTAGTACAGTTTGTTCAGCTGATCATAAACATTATCTTCTGTTTCCTTAGATACCCAAGCTGAATTCAACACCGACATCGATGTCACGAGCTGTAAAAGAGACATAATTAGCATATGCAAATCGGTTTTATAGAGATGTGATGTGCGACTACGTACCCATCTTGACAACCTTGGAAAGCTGCACGGACTTCTCGGCGGCGTTCTGGAGGTCATCAATAGAGAAGATCTTCATTCCAGAGTCGTTGATGAGCTCGTGAGCCTGCTCCATGTTGGTGCCTTGCAGACGAGCGATGATGGGGATCTTGAGGTTCAGGCTCTTGACAGTGTTGATGAGACCGTGGGCGATAGCGTCGCAGCGCACGATACCACCAAAGATGTTGACGAAAATAGCCGTAACCTTGGGATCGCTCGTGATGAGCTCGAAGGCCTCCTTGATGGCGGCAGGGGTGGCACCACCACCGACGTCGAGGAAATTGGCGGGTGCGCCACCGTTCAACTTGATGATGTCCATGGTAGCCATGGCAAGACCGGCGCCGTTGACGAGGCAGCCAATATCACCATCGAGCTTGATGAAGTTCAGACCGGATTCAGCAGCGCGCACCTCTTCGGGATCCTCCTGGGTGGTATCGCGCCAAGTGAAGACCTCCTTCTGGCGGTAGTCGGCATTATCATCGAAGCCGAACTTGGCGTCCATGCACAGAACTTGGTGATCCGAGGTCTCGGAGAGGGGGTTGATCTCGATCTGGGTGGCATCCTTCTCGAGGAAGATCTTGTACAGCTTCTGGATGGTGTCCTTGGCGTCCTCGATGCACTGTTCGCTGAAGCCGAGCTTGGTGGCGATGTCGCGGGCAATGTCGTCGGTGACACCCTTGTTAATATCGATGTAGGTGGTGATGATGGCGTCGGGGTTCTCCTTGGCAACAGTCTCGATGTCCATACCACCCTGGGAGGAGGAGACGATGACGGGGCCCTGGGAAGCGCGGTCCATGAGGATGGCAAGGTAGAACTCGCGACGGGCAAACTTGCGCTCGCAAATGTAGACGGAGCTGCAGAGACGACCACCAGCGCCAGTCTGCTTGGTGATGAGCTTATGACCAATCATCTGCTCGGCGAACATCTTAGCCTCGGTGGGCGAGTAGATAACACGGACACCACCCTTAAGGCCATTGTCGAAAGTGCCCTTGCCACGGCCACCAGCGAGGACCTGGGCCTTGATGACCATGTCCTCGCCTCCTATCTCCTTTGCGATCTTCTCGGCCTCGGCGGCGGTCTTCGCGTTAGAGCCCTTGGGGACTCCGATGCCATACTACACATAAATACTTGTTAGGGGGGGGAGGTGTTCGGTGTGCGCGTGGAGTTTGGGTGTGTACCTGTCGCAGAAGGTCGGCTGAGAGATATTCGTGTATGCTCAGATTCCTCCGTTGTTGTTGGGCAATGCCGGGGATTCTGGTCGAGGGAGCAAAAGCAGTCTATTGGGGAGGAAGGCGGCTGATTAGCAAAATGTGCTGATGTGATTCGAGGAGAATGGAACTCACCTTGGTCGACCGCAGGGCAGAGGCCGCAGCCCGGCTACGTGCCAACTTGAACATTGCGACAATGACTGATTAGAGGAATAGATAACGGCAGAGGGGAACTAAAAAGAAGAAGAGAATAGGAGTGGAGTGCTGTATTGTGTTGTGTTGTATGTGATGAGCTTTGTGTTCGGGGTGGGATCAACAAGGTATGAGAATTGTTGCAGCTGTCATGAGCTGTTTTCTCAAAACCGCCGCGGGAAAACCCGGTCCAAACGGTACAGGCGCGGTAACCCCCATGCCAGGCCCATTCTTTTCGATTTCTCCCGTTGAATCTTTATGTGTTTAGGGTAACCTCTCTCGGTCTTGGCTGTATCATATTTAGGTCATTTAGCATGTCCTATCAGACCAGATCAAAGCCTGTTATATCCAGATAATCATAACCTACATGTATCTAATCTAGGTCATTGGTCGTGTAGGTATACTACACCTATAACACAGTACTCCCAAAAGTACTCTGTTCTGTTACCGATTGCACACATGTGATAAGGAGTAGGCCCTGGGCTGGCAAAAGCGTCTCCCTGCCCTGCCGAAGTTGCCGTTGACGGGCCAGACACCCAGGCTCAAGATCCAGTTCTCCAATACGTAATTCTCCATCAGCTCACGTCTCAACTTATTAGGTAGTTGCAGGTACGATTGCGAACTGTGATCTGGAGTTTCTCAGGACACTGGCCCGCTCTCAGTCCCCTGCTTTTTTCAGGCACCAGCTTTTTTGACTGGCGATGTATCCCTGTGAAACTATGAGACTATCATCTACAGTCAACAGCACTCACTCATAGGTCATTATTTATAAGCGACCGCCCATCTTGACCTCCGTTCTCGAGAGCACACCGTCCTGTCTCTTTATTCCCCCAGTACTCAGTTTGGATACTAAAACCAATTGATTTGCTAACATACGGATGTACGTAATGATGTTGTCCTTCAATTTCGACTTCAGGCCCTCGTCGCTGTTAGTCATCGCCTTCTTGGCCCTGCTTGCCTATATCACCCACTTCTTTATTCAGTCAATCAGGGTCGATGCGGCGATTCGGAGGACAGGTGGGCAACGTGCCCACGTCATCTATAGCAACCCATTCAGTGGTAAGAGATATCTGAACCCTCGGAAACATACGACAACGACACTCACCCGTGTGCTAGCAATTTATTGGAGCTTCCAGTCTGTAAAGAAAGCATCGCAATACAGGGTGTTCGAGCTCTATGACCTAGCCTACGGCAAGCTAGGGCCGGGCGTCAATGTGTACGAGCACGCGTCGACACCGAGGTCCCGGATTATCGAGACCAGGGAACCAGCACACATCAAAGCCGTATTGGCAAGTGACTTTGAGTCGTTTGGAAAAGGGCCAAGGTTCCACCAAATCTGGTCACCGTTCCTGGGCGACAGCATCTTCACCACCGATGGAAAACAATGGCAGAAGAGCCGAGCTCTAATCCGGCCCATGTTCATGACTGATCGACTGAGCGATCTTTATATCTTCGAGCGCCAGGTCGGAAAGATGTTGCATCATATCCCTCCGTCGGGCCAGACTATAGACATCATGGATCTCTTTTTCAGGATGACTCTTGATGTAACAACTGATTTCCTCCTTGGCGAGAGTGCAAATACTCTGGATAAGTAAGTCGACGGCAAAGGCTTGTTATAGATCTATGATTTGAATAGAAGGCTGATTTTTTAAAGTCCCAATTCCGAGTTCACAAGGGCGTTCAATGACATCCTTACATACCAGCTGAAACGTCTTGTTCTCAGAATAATTGCGTAAGGCTTCCTGATACCCAACATCTATACCGATCCTGCGTGACTAAAGAGAACTGCTATAGGCCATTCAATAGACTTTTCTCGAGCGCTGAATATTACCGCTGTATCGCGATAATCGACAGGTTCCTCATGCCATACATAGAGCGCACTCTAGCAATCCCACCCGAAGAACTCGAGAAGCTTAACAAGTCAGATGATTCCTTCACGTTCCTCCACAATCTAGCGCAATTCACTCGGGACCCTAAGGTGATCCGCGACCAGCTCGTCGCCGTTCTCCTGGCCGGCCGTGACACGACAGCTGCGACTCTATCGTGGGCATTCTACGAGCTGGCAGCATACCCTGAGAAATACGAGAGGCTCAGAGCTGAGGTGCTAGAATATGCCGGCGAGCACGACACGCCAACATATGAGATGCTGAAGAACATGAAGTACTTGCGGTACACCATCAACGAGACATTACGACTCCATCCAGCCGTGCCATTTAACATAAAGGAAGTTCTCAAAGATTCCGTCCTCCCCGGCGCACCTGGACAACCGGCCATCGGCGTCCTCAAGGGCGACACGGTGTGCTACAACCCGATGACCCTGCACGGCCGAAGAGATTTATACCCAGCCGTGTCCGGGAAATTCGCAGACCCTTCGCTGTTCAGTCCAGAGCGCTGGTTCAACTGGTTTCCTAAGCCGTGGGAGTACATTCCATTCAATGGCGGACCGAGAACCGTGAGTTTTCCGACTAGCTGTCGAATATTACAGTTGTTTTAACCTCAATGTTCAATACAGTGCCCCGGTCAGAACTTCGCACAAACGGAAATGGCGTACTGCAGTAAGCCCCCTGACCTATTTCCTTCTATCCCCCCATCTTCCCCTCCAATCATCCCGTCCGGGCTAACAAAAACATCGGAAACAGTCGTCAAGATGCTGCAAAAATACGAAAGAATGGAATACCGCGGAAACTGGCACGCGCAGCTAGACAAGACGGATGTCGTCTCCCGACCGGCCTTTGGCGTGCCCGTTGCATTCTACGAGCCCAGCAAATCCTCCTAGGTCATCAAGATGAAGGGAGAACAGATCAAACAATAACGACATTATTCAATGGGATGGCAATAATAATAGGATACTTATTAAATCGTAATTAATCACGATAGCAATAGCAGCTGGATAACCTCATAATTCAAGACGATTTCGACATAGCAGTATGTCTTTCGTTAGAAAGATTAGCTTAAACTCGCGCCCGTTACAGAAAAAAAATCTACACCAGAACCCTTTGAATCTAGGCTTCTGATTGGTCAAAAAGAAAATCGATAGCTATTGGCTGCAGGGCCTGATTCTGCGGGCCCTGGTTTGTGGGGCGACAAGGCCTGCAACTAATTTAATTGGCTACAAGCAGGCCGCATACAGGGTAGGCCCTCTTAAATTAGCTAAAATTTTGAGACTCGATTTCGCGCACCTATCCTACGTAGCTTCTGATTGGTCAAAAAGAAAATGCATGCCTATTGGCTGCAGGCCTCGATTTTGTGGGGTTTAAGGCCTGCAGGTGCTTGGGAGTGCCTGCGAGGCCCATGGAGGCATGCGAGGCCCTCTGAGTGTCATGGAGGCATGCGAGGCCCATGGAGTGCCTCGGAGTGCCTGCGAGGCCTATGGAGGCATGCAAGGCCCATGGAGGCCCATGGAGTGCCTACAAGGCCCATGGAGGCATGCGAGGCCCATGGAGTGCCTGGGAGTGCCTGGGAGTGCCTGGAAGTGCATGTGTAGGCCCATAAGGCCTGGGAGTGCCTGAGAGGGCCTTTAAGTGCTATAGAGGCATACGAAGGCCTGCAGCTGGCAGCAGCTGGCTTAGCATAGCTACTTGGCAAGTGTTTCTTTCTGACGAAAGACCTCGCCCAATAAACCAAAGCTATGCTAAAGTTCTACTTTGGGGTTTTGTTTGTTGAGTGGGTGTGAGGTGTGGAGAAATTGGTCTGGTCGGAATGTTCACCCCAGAATTTT